>CABFPE010000788.1:69916-98804 GCA_900660155.1 Hofstenia miamia
TAGGTTAGGTGTAAGAATAGGGGTTTTTACTCGTATTAGCTTTCCTATCATTCGTTGTTCACATTACAATATTTATTACATTATGCTATTACATCTAGTTACATTAGGAAACTACACTATCTGGTTGCCTTATTTTGAACAGAGTTTATTACATATGATTACTAGTGGACTGACGGACCATCGATTCATTCCTTTTGCG
The DNA here is from genome assembly GCA_900660155.1 of Hofstenia miamia. Lineage (NCBI taxonomy): Eukaryota > Metazoa > Xenacoelomorpha > Acoela > Hofsteniidae > Hofstenia > Hofstenia miamia. The sequence goes on from CABFPE010000788.1 coordinate 70,116, forward strand.
AGGACTGTATTGATTGTTCACATGTACTCTAAGTTGGCATGTAATTATTTATATGTAAGGTTATTATATGTACGAACTCATAACAAGCTATTGCATCCTGGTTGTGAGATTCCTTTATTAGACAACTTCATTGATAACAAGAGCAATCAATACATTAAATTAATACAGTATCACACATTATCACTATCATACTCATGCACACTATTCCATTACACTGAGTCATCTGAGTTTTGGTTGGTGTCTCTATCAATGTGTCAGTATCACATGGAAATACTCGTTGTAGCGTAGTTCTTCAATTCCTCTTTTGTGCTTTGTTGCAGGTCGGGTAAGTGTACTCTGTACTTTGTACCCTCTGTCTTGTGTCTTGGATCTAAAATGACAGTAGTTAGTTTCGTATCAATATTAGTTAATGATATAATAGTCTAATCATTTAACAGCTAAACAATAGAACTGAAAGAAGAGAGATGGAGACTGGAGTCTGTCACCTACCGTACTATCTAAGGAGGAACCAATTGTCACAGCAGCTCCTAAATTAAGCTAAGACTTACTAGTAGGAAGGTTGGCAAGATTCTACACTACCAATAACCAATCTGTAACTTAAGGTATGAAGTAGGAATTTGTGGAGTAACATTTTATTTGCTTGTATAATAATAAACCAGTGTGGACTTTCAAATTTTTATAATCTGAACTTAGGTACTAGGATTTCTTTGGTTCTATGTAGGCTGGAGTCCAGTCATCTATCAGAAGAATTACCAGGATCTTTCTTCTCTGGATTTTTATTGGAGTAGACAATTGGTTCCATGTTATCTTGCTAAATTGCATATAAAAGCAAATTACAATTTATTACTCTCTTATGTAGTTTGGTTAGAATGTTCCACCATGAAATGAATATTCCAAAGTATTGAACATTCAACATGGCGATGCTGATCTAAGATAAATTCACATAACAATAAAATTTGGACTTATTTATATCAAAAGTTAAGAATATCTTACCAATAAAGCCTCTCAAAACCTAGTACAATGTCAAGTTTTCTTTACTGCAATGAATCAACAGAATGCTTTGGAGTGCAGTTATTATAATTGTTAGTTTGGAATTAAATTCATTGTTGTACCCAATTCCCTTTTCAAAAGAAAAATGACAAATTTCCCAGCTATTTGATTGCAAATTTTTTGTTCCCTTTCTCTTCAATTGTTAGTAAAAACTCTGAAAGAAAATTAACAAAATTTTTCTAAATCAGAATGTGAAATTGATAATTTATTAATGGAAAACTCTTCATTACAAAAAGAATAGAAATATGTCACAAAACACAGATAAGGACAATGTTCCCCAATCATCAAATGTGATACATGAAACTGTACTAGAACCAATTGCAGATAATTTTGATATCACTGTTGATAATCAAGTTCAAAAACTCACTGCCACATTATTATTACAAATTATACACAGTAATGTTGATATAATTCAAGAATTATGAAAAGAAATTGAAATTATTATTAAAAAGTTGGAGATTAGATTATTTAATGAAATCAAAAATTTTCTTAATAATACACAAGTTTTGATAGATTCTATCAATTAACAATAAAATGATAAATTACACTTTACAGATTCAAATTTATCAGAAGGAACATCACAAGATGTTCCCAACAACATTTTAAAACCTAACAAGTTCTATGGTAGAATTTATTAGTCAAATCCTACATTTAATAATGGTTATTTTATTCGAGAATTACATGAAACAAATGAAACTGGATAAATTGTCAGCAGCAATGCAACTAAAATTATATTTAACACAAAGAGCACAAACTTTATATTTCACTCTTACAAAAATGGTTAGACAAGATTATATTTTATTAATTGGAAACTTTCTAAATTATTTTAATTCAAAGACTACACGAAAACAGTATTGCAATATGTTATTTTCTTTATGATATTCAATAAAGAATATTTTGAAGAAAATATTAAGCAAGTACAACAATTGTTAAGAATTAATAGTGATATTGAAAATTTGTCAAAAACTGATTTATACTCATTTATTATGAGAGGACTATTTCCTTTTACTCAATCATGTTTGGAAGTAAAATGCAATATGGATGATACTTTAGATACTATCAATAAAGCTATTAACATTAGATTAACTATTGAAAATTCATTTAATATAAATTGAGAAGCCCAAGCATTCACTGTTAAACAGAAAACTATAGAAAAATCATAGAATACTACAAAAACAAAAGCTACAAGTTCGAAAACATTGGTTATTTAAACTTGAATTTACGCTAAAGACACCAATGCAAATCAAATTCATTTTTATTGTTTTCTTAAAAAAGGACATTTTAAAAGTAATTGTACTACATCTACTTACATTATTGAAGACAATGAAGGATTTTACACTGATGAAAAAGAATATGTAACAGAAATTGACAATGGTTTGGAAGATGATTCTGAGTCTTTAAACTAAATGGACGCACCTCTACACCATGCAGGAGAAATACTACTTTCTACAACAATGATTGATGAAAAGTCAATTCCAATATATATTAAAGTCATTATAATTCAAGTCATTATAGGTACTGGAGCTGCTCATTCTGTTATTTCTGATACCTTCACAAATTCCATTGGAATAACTAGAGATGACTTACACCAAAAAAATTTCCAATTAATGTCAGCAAGTGGTGATTGCCTAAACACAAAAGGTTACTTAAAAAATATTGAAATATCAATTAAATGTCAACAATTTGAACATGATTTAATAGTTGTTGTTACTATTCATTTTCAAATACCTTATCAAATTATTCTTGGACGAAATTTCTTAGAGGAAAACTACTGCATGAACAACTTTGAAGACAACACCATCACAATCAATAATGATCCTTCAATTTGCAAAGATTTATATATTAAAGAAAATGAAATAAAACAGATTTGTATTACTGAGAATACACATATGAATGGTTTTCATTGGAAATTATTTAAAGCAAAATCTAAAGAAAATTTAGAAATTGATTTTATAAATAATAAAATTTCTGTTTATAATTCTAAGAAACCTACACAGTTACCAACAGTAAGTAATAGCCCATATGTATCTCCTATGATATTTGCTATAAAAAAAGGTAAATGTAGACTTTGCATAGATTTTTGCAATTTAAACAATATAAAAGTTAAGGATGCTTATCTGCTACCCTGGATTGATGATATTTTATATCAACTAAGTAAGTTTAAATTGTTCTCCACTCTCAATATTTGTAAAGCTATTGGCAGGCGCCAATGTATCCACCAGAAATTAAAATATCTGCATTTTTAACTCCTTATGGGTTATATGAATGGCTTTATGCGGGTTTTGGTTTATCAAATGTATCTGGTACATTTCAATGTTATTTGACAAAGATACTTATGAATGGAAAAAATTGTTTAAAAGATTGAATGCAGATTACATAGATGATATTTTAGCATCAAGTTTTACATTCAAAGAACATATCCCAAAACGCGATTATGTTTTAAAAATTTAAAAGATAATGGTTTAAATTCAACGGCAATAAATGTAATTTATTTCAAAATTCTAAATTTTTTTTAAATAAAACTTACTCATGATAAAATACTATTAAGGATGATACTAAATCATTAATTGAATCGATTGAATAGCCAAAGAATTGTAAAGATATTCAATGATTGTTTGGATTTTTGAATTATTATTATACATTTATACCATATATTGCAAAGAAAACCATAAACATGTCCAATGTATTATGAACTAAATCAGATATTAATATGAATTTGCAACACCAGGAAGAATTTAATTACTTAAAAGGGAATTTGAAAAACTAAAATAATTAAACTCTCCCAATTACACAAAACAATTCATCCTAATCTGTGATGCTAGATTTTTATCAATTGCTGAATTCCTTACTCAAATAATTGATAATAAAACATTATCAATTCAGTTTTTTTGCATAAAAGTCAAGAAGAAAGAATTAAGTTATGGCAGTACAAAACAATGATGTGTATAAAATTTAATATACAATTATTTATACAATTTAACAAAGATACAAAAAAGGATGAAAAGTGCAAATCAAGAAATACGAAATTTAATAAAAAAATTATGGTAAAAGTAATGAGATTAGAGATAGTGTTTATGTACTTAGACTAGGAATTACAATTGATAAAAAACAAGTCTGTAAATTAATTGATTTGGGTATTGAAAATTTTTATGATGTTAACAATATTGTGCGTGTCAAAAAAAGAATATTTTGATGAATAAATTCATTACAATATACTTTTAGATGAAAAAAGACATATCCGACCTTTTCATCATGTATTAAGCTTACTAAATAATAAAATAATAGATTTTATTAAATTATTCCCATAATGGAAATAGATTAAAAATTTTATATTTAGAATGAAACTTCCAAATACCCGCGCTGAAGACACCATCAAAATTGAACAGATCTCTTCAAAGACATTGTGTACAATATTTAAAACTATCCTAAACTAGCTCTCCTTCAGAAGGTGGCACTTGGATCATAAAATCAGAGACTATGTCAGTTGATCAGAGAACACTTTTGACTTCAGTTCTTTAGGCTTCAGTTGTATCCTCTGATCAGTATCAAGGGCAATTGTCTGATATTGGCGGAGGTCTGTGCATTTCGTAAACCTCATTAATATCTGTTCATCAAGGAGAGGGTTTACTTAGTTCTAATACAACTAAGAAGAGTGCTAAAAGAAAAATCACAGAAGTTATTCCTCTTGTTGACATATCACAAGCTACGAAATATATCCCTCAAACATTGAGTACTTCATCAAGTGGCAGTTCAAAAACTCAATTAAGTCTCAAGATTCAATGACGTTTCTCTAATATTTTATTTAAGTTGCCATTTTTGCAAAAGTAATTTTTGTCTTTGATGGTGAGGGCATTGACTGATTTAATGTCAAAGAACTACTTTCATCTCTTTGTATTTAAAACTAAATTTCTCATATAAACAAGACCCTTGCAGTAGCAAGAGTTTCAGATTTTGTTAATTTATTGTACTGTATTGTGAACTGTCCTATTTTAGGACTGTATAATTTACTCACAGTTCTAAAATTATTATATAGAATATTCTAAGATAATATATATGGAGTCCTTTTTTCAAATATTTGCTGGAATTTAAGAAATGCTTCAGCTGAATTCTCATTTCTTAAGACAGATTAAAATCTGTGTACTACATCATGTGTTACCAGTATTAAGCAAATTTTTATTTAAAATTTTCACTTCCAAAGAAATATAACTAGTGATTTTTAAGTGTTAGGATTTTTTGATTTAAAATTTTTCATTAATCAGAAGAAATTTCAAATGGATTTCAATTAACTGCTTGATGTGTGGAAAAATATTATAAGCCCACCAAGGAGTATTTTGCACAAAATTTGTCAACACCCAATCAAAGGCATGTTCTATTCATAAGTAAGAGCCTGGTTTCAGAAGTAGAGGAAAAAAGAAAAATGAGATGCTCCTAGATCACATAGTGTTTTTTGGCTAAGGATATTGTTCATAGTTTTTAAGATATGAGTGCTTAAGAATTTTTATACAATCATTAATAATTTTCAAAAATGTTTAAATTTAAAATGGCGATCTTAAAGAAGAGAACAGAGAGGTTCAATAAGAAGAACGTCATACTGCATGAAGAATAATACCATGCTGCATGCTGCTTGAGGACTCACAGAAAAGTGCAAACCTTGACTGAAAAACTCTGTCAAATCCACCATATTTCCCTACTTGGCAATAAAACGTTTCAAACTTCTCCGTTTAATTTGTTGTTTGTCAATGTTTGATTGCAATAACCATAATCACAGTCTTGTTGAGTTTTAATTACAAACTACAAAATTTGAAAAATTATTCTCAAACCAAGCTTCAGTGATACAAATAATATTTAGAAAATTTCATTAATGGCTGCAGTTGAGTCGCATTATTAGATTTCAAACAGACATTCAATTAAATGATTTTGATATTTTTAAAGATAAGCTTTTATATTAATTATAATTTTGGCAATAATGCAACTAATTTAATCATGAACTACTTAGAAAACAGACAAAGCAAGTAATACTAATTAATAAACTCATGCTATAGTGAAATTTTTAAGTCAATATGAATTCACAATTTCCAAATCATGTGCTTCATATGCTTTATCAAAACATCTGACATCATAAATGCAACAAGTCAATTAAATTGGAGAAGCAGGTACCACCATTTACTTAACTAATAGTAACCAACTATAAACAAAACATGTAATAATGTCTTAAAATCTTTTCAATAATGTTACTGATTACAATTTGGACATGAAAGATCAGTTGAATTAAACTGATATCAAACAATTTCAATTTTGCAGATGTTCCTGATTTCACAAACAAGGCAAGTCTTAAAAGTTTCTGAAGATACATGAACTTATACATTCTGGTATAAAGCCATTTAAATGTGATCAGTGTGAGTATAAATCTTCATGGCTTGATTCTTTGAAAAGACATGAGTGTTCCAACCATTTAAGTGTGATAAATGCAATTTTGAATGTGATCAATCTGCAATTCTGAAACAACACGAATTTATTCATTCAGGAGTAAAACGATTTAATTGCAATAAATGTGATTATATATGTTTACATTTTGCTCAACTGAAGGAACATCAACTTAAGCATTTTGAATTAAAGCAATATAAGTGTAATGTCTGTACTTATGAATCTTTGTGGCTTTGGAATCTGCAATGTCATCAGCTTATAAACCATTTTGGAATAAACCCATTTAAATGTGATATGTGTAGTTATGAATATTCATGGTATGGGGATCTAGAACTACATAAGTTGTTAAGGCACTCTGGTTCAAATGTCATTTAAATGTGGTAATGCTTGTAATATTATATTTTACTTGTGTTAATTTGTAGTATTTTTTAATTGTATTGTGAGCTTAGATGTTTTCCATTTTTTATAATTTTCGGTTTATAATATCTGCAATAAAACTGTAAGTCTTGTTTATTATTAGAATTATGAACTATTTCTGTACATTGCTAAAGTGTTGGGCTGTCATTACAATTTTTAGGAAAAACGTGATCCATGTAGGTCTTGTTGTAAGTTTGTGGATTTCAATTTTAAACCCTGNAATACTAAGAATTTCTTATTAGTAAATGAAATACTTGGAATTACAATCTCCAGCCACTTTAGTTTTCAAAGTCATGTGCTGAATTTAATGAAAAAGATTAACCAGCACATTTACTTGCTCCTAAAGCTTATACATTTGGAATTCTTGATTTAGGGCGAAAAAATAGTGAAGATGCTTCTGTATCACAATGGTTTCAAATTGAAAATAGTGTGAATAGTTTTTAAGCTATGAGTGCTTAAGAAATTTTTGTACAATAATTAATAATTTATCGAAGAGTACAGAGAGGTTCAATAGAAAGAGTGTCATGCTGCATCATGATAATACCAGGAAGCATGCTACTTGAGAACTTATAAAATTTGCAAACCTAGGCTGGGAAATTCTTCCACATCTACATGACAATGAAAAGTTTGAAACTTCTTATTTTTACTCATTGTTTCAGTGCAAGATTGCGTTAACCATAATCTCAGTTTTGTTATGTTTTCAAATTGAAAATCATAAATTGAATCTTAGATTATATTGATTTTTCAAATTCATAAATGATAGACCACTGTCATTTTTAAGTTCTTAATGACATATGCTACACATTAGTAGTCTTTATTTATCTTTTATTAATGCCCAATTGGTAACCTTCAAATATATGCATTTTGATTAATACAATTTTTGGGCTTACTGTTTCCTAAATAAAAAATGATTGTAGGAACTCAAATCAATTGTGATGGATTATATTGAGGCCGCAAATGTGTAAACTATCAATTTGTTTGCTCATGTAATATAGCAGAAAACCTTTTGTATGACAAAAATGAGATTATGGAAACAGTGGTTCCTTTTTTTGAAAATGTATAGATGCTTTTAATATTATATTTTACTTGTGTTAGTGTGTAGTATTTTTAAATTGTATTGTGAGTTTAGATGTTTTCAATTTTTATAATTTTCTGTTTTTAATATCAGCAATAAAAATTGCAAGTCTGTTAATTATTAGAATTATGAAATATTTGTGTACATTGCATGATTTAAAATATTCAAAATTGAAGAAGATATCAAAAATCAATGGTGAAGCAATTTTAAAAAATGGATATTCTAATTCCCCACAGCCTGAAAAAATGTCAATTATAATTTTTCATAAAGTTTGACAGAAATAAAAATTCGAATTTGTTCTATTCTAAAACAAATAGAACTTTCTGTAGATTGAATATGCTCAGTTTGCTGACTTTGTAGAAAATTGTTTTTTGGTTTTCTATAACCAATGTTTGGTGTGCTTGTAGTATTCATGAAAGAAATTGAAAATCATAAATTGAATCTTAGATTATATTGATTTTTCAAATTCATAAATGATAGACCACTGTCATTTTTAAGATCTTGGTGACATATGCTGCACATTAGTAGTCTTTTTTATCTTTTATTAATGCCCAACTGGTAACCTTCAAGTATATGCATTTTGATTAACACAATTTTTGGGCTTGCTACTATTGAGTTGAACAATCAAATTTATTAAAAACATGCTCAATTTGTAGAGCTGTTTGATTGAGGGAATGCTTAGCTACCTGATATTTGCAAAACACTTAGTTTTTGATGATGTTAAAATTGTAAGAATTTTCTTCTATATACAAAATATATTTAAATGACATCTAGTGCCAGATTTTTAATGGGTTTGTCGCCATTGAATGAAATAATTATTTTGAGTTAAAAAAGTTTGAATTTCAGAGTATTCAATCTAAATTATGGAGATATGCTTAATTATCAAATTATTTCAACAAATATTACCCCAAATGATTATAATTTTCAGTTTATGTGCAATATGCAAATTTCTAAAAAAAGCACAAAATCCAAAAAATTACTATAATAACATTCTTAAATATTTTTTACAATTTTATTGGCAATAACAACATTCTCGTTTGTATTTGGGCAATAAGATTTCACACTAATTTCCAATACTTGAAGAAGTATGCAGTGAGTAACTACAGTATTTGTTTTTGGAAAAAATGGAGAAAATGATGCATATGAAATTTTGATTCTTATATCAAAATGGTACAGGGGTCACAATTTCCTTATACATACTACTAAATCAAAAGAGCTTATAATCCCTCTTCGAAGAAATTGTCACATACCAACCCAAAATACTAAGAATTTCTTATTAGTAAATGAAATACTTGGAATTACAATCTCCAGCCACTTTAGTTTTCAAAGTCATGTGCTGAATTTAATGAAAAAGATTAACCAGCACATTTACTTGCTCCTAAAGCTTATACATTTGGAATTCTTGATTTAGGGCGAAAAAATAGTGAAGATGCTTCTGTATCACAATGGTTTCAAATTGAAAATAGTGTGAATAGTTTTTAAGCTATGAGTGCTTAAGAAATTTTTGTACAATAATTAATAATTTATCGAAGAGTACAGAGAGGTTCAATAGAAAGAGTGTCATGCTGCATCATGATAATACCAGGAAGCATGCTACTTGAGAACTTATAAAATTTGCAAACCTAGGCTGGGAAATTCTTCCACATCTACATGACAATGAAAAGTTTGAAACTTCTTATTTTTACTCATTGTTTCAGTGCAAGATTGCGTTAACCATAATCTCAGTTTTGTTATGTTTTCAAATTGAAAATCATAAATTGAATCTTAGATTATATTGATTTTTCAAATTCATAAATGATAGACCACTGTCATTTTTAAGTTCTTAATGACATATGCTACACATTAGTAGTCTTTATTTATCTTTTATTAATGCCCAATTGGTAACCTTCAAATATATGCATTTTGATTAATACAATTTTTGGGCTTGCTACTATTGGGTTGAACAATCAAATTTATTAAAAACATGCTCAATTTGGAAATCAGTTTGATTGAGGGGAATGATTAGCTACCTGACTGTTGCAAAACACTTATTTATTAATGATGTTAAAATTGTGAGAATTTTCTTCTATATTAAAAATATATTTTCTGACCTCTAGTGCCTGATTTTTAATGGGTTTGTTGCCATTTAATGAAATATTTATACTGAGTGAAAAAATTTTAATTTTAGAGTATTAATCCTACATTATGCAGATATGCTTAATTATCATTATTCAAAATATTATGACAAAAATTATTACCCCAGATGATTATAATTTTCAATTTATGTTCAATATGCAAATTTCTTAAAAAGCAAAAGTTCCAAAAAATTGCAATAATGACATTCTTAAATATTTTTACAATTTTTTTGGCAATAATAACATTCTTGTTTGTATTTTGGCAATAATATTTCACACTAATTTCCAATAATGGAAAAATATTTTTAGCAAAAAGACATTTATCAATCTGTCTTAAGTATCAAATCTAAAACTGTAGTAATAAATAATAGTAATAAATAATCTTTGATCTGTGTCAATTACACCTATTCTGGCAAGAACTCTTGAATGTCTTGTGAAGTTTCATCTTAATTTAGCTTATTATAAACACTTGGCTCTACAGTTTGCTTAATAATAGATATACAAAATTTATTACATATAAAAAAGAACACATCCTTCCTAATGGAGGTCAATTCACTCCAGAGAAAATAAAGACATGTATAACTTCAATGATTCTGGTAAAAAAATATCAAAACCTCAAAATTTTTACAAACAGACACCTGAAATATTTGTACATTTCTAAACTATGTTCTGAATGTTATTTTCAGATACATAATCATAAAATACATTATTATGGCTGGTGTTGAAGAAAATGGTTGGGTTTCCTGTGCTATCTGCAAGTTGTTTGGCGGAATTATGTCCCGTGATTCACCAGCTTCTTTTATTAAAGATAAAAAGAAAATGCTGCTGCATCAGATGTTTGTTAAATTAAACAAAGATATTGCTGCTGAGGCTCTCTTAGATCTTTTCCAAACTGCGCTCTTTTCTGAAGAAGAAAATTCTACTCTCTCTAATGGGTGTGTTCTGTCCTCTCCAACAAATGTCCTTATTGCCAAAACTTCTATTTCAGCATATATAGTCACTTCTACCTCGAGGATTTGTCATTGTTCTACACCACATCAATATTCATGTTTTAGGGAAAATTCACAATCACCAAAGTCAAAATCCAATTACGTCAAATTTATTAAACCTAACAATACTACATTTCTAATTGGCAGTAGTATTCTGAAGTATGCTTGTTCACAAAATATCTTCTTCCAAATCAGATGACTACAATCCACTCATATCCAGGTAGCAACACAAAGAAGGTCACTGACAAAATTTCTTTGTATCCCAAAACTCATATTAACTTGATCATAATCAATGCTGGTCTTATAGATGCTCTTAACTCCAATGACTCTCAGTCTTTCAAATCTAAGTTTAGCAGGCTAATCTCAAAAGTACATTGTCAATTCATACCTCAGGTAATATACATACTAAAATATCCTAAGAGTTCATATGAAGTGCTATTTATTAAAATAAAAATGATCTCTCAGTTGAACTCACTTTTTAAAAGACAGATTGAAAGCTGTTTACTACACTATGTGTTACAAGGAGGTCAACTAGTATTAAGCAACATCTTAAAAGAATTTACACTCCAATGGAAAAATAGCTAGTGATCTTCAAGTTTAGGCATTATTTTGATATTGATTAAAATTATGAGCTTTTTTAAATGTCAGCAAGGCATCAATAATTGGATTTAACAACTTTTATACATCACGAAAATTTTCAAATGGATTTTAACTAATTGCATAAATTGTTATACTATTCTTAACAAACACTGAATAGTGTGAAAATGAAGAGATTTATAAAAAGGAGAAATATGACAACCCTATATATAAAAATGTTTTCAAAAATCACAGAGTAAGTATCAACTATATTATTGAACTATTTCAAAATTCTTAAGCAATTATCAAATGTTCTTAGTGTACTACATTTTAAAATGAAATGTTTCTGACAATATGTATCTCTGCAGGTACCAGGCTCCATAGAAGAACACTGCCTCTAAGATATATGCAAAGATATTTCAAGCCCATTTAGGTGTACACTCAAAGTTTCAGAGATCATGGGGCCCATGCAATGTGAGTGGTTGCCTAATAGCTCTCCTCAATGGGATAGATCTGGGTTGCAGAGTTAAAATGAAAAAGAAGACTTTCTTCTAACATATGGTATTTTCATATTGCACATAGTATTAATAGTTTTTGACCTAAAAACATTTAAAAAAATTGAATAATCATGAAAAATTATCAAAAATGCCCAAGTAGCTTAAGCTTAAGCATAAAAAAACAATAGATCCATTTGTTTTACACATTGCATCAGCAAGCTCTTTGAAAATAAATGTATTCCTAAAATCCAAAAACATCCTATTGCATAAACAATTTGGTATTTTCAAAGGACATGCATAGCACCCACAATGTAATTCTATCCATTATGCAAATAATATAGTACAATATATCTCATAATAACTGAAGTTGTGGCATTTAATAAGGCATTTAATTCTATGAATTGTGATATTTTGGCAAAATAAATCTATAAATTATTATTTTGGTGATAATGCAATACAGACAATAGTTTTTAATACTAAACAGTTAAATATTAAGGTATGTTGCAACAAAACATGGGGCAACCTCAGTAGAAATTAAATAGTTATTCTTCTTTGTCTCATATTGGCCCTGTCTCAATTTGTGTTTTGTTATCAATGGTACTAACAACAGTCAAGTGGATTTGGTATTGGGTTCAGTAGTGGGCAATTCATTTAGTACACTATGTAATCATAAGTGTTTTTTGAGATCCGCAGCAAAGCAGACAATAGTAAATACATTATTAATTTACAGAATGTTGAACCTCAGGATTCTTAGCAAATCAGTTATTTAAGAATTGAAAACTTCTAGCTGATAATTAAAGTAAGAATGACTTTGAATTTTTGTAGATTTATGATCAAAACTTCGCCTTGCAAAACAAAAGATTCAAATGATTGAGGTGATAAATCATTAGGTTTTTGTTTAAACTGATTAATCATTATCTTCAGTAAAAACTGACCAATTAATAAAAAAAATAGTGCTCATAATATCATAAATTTTTAAAAATTTAGTAAAAAAAGCTAAAACTTTAAAAATTTATTATATTTGTTTAAACACACTTTTCAAGAAACTAATGAATGGCAACAATGATCCTTGATTACTGCTGAGATCTAGCAGGATTGAAACTTGATGACTACTGTAATATCCTCTACCAGGTGTTATCACTGTTTATCTACTGTTACCTTGTAACATTAGCTGTGTTATTGTCAGTAAGGATTTACTTGTTGTTACTGCTTGACTAGTTTCCTCTGTTATCTTATGTAACCTTAACTAACTGTTCACTTCTTTAGGTGACAAAGCCATGCAGTAACCTCCATAGCAATCTTCTAGTGGGCATCTGCCCAAAGTGGATCTCCACATCCAATTTCACCATTCAATCCAATGCTTGAGTGCCACTTCTCAACTCAATCAAGACAGCTTATGTGTATCCTACATTAACTCAGTGCTTACTCAAGACATGGCACAACTCGACTTAAACTCTATTGTGTAAAAGTGTTATATCCATTTGCAACCTGAACTGTTACTAGTTGTTCATTAAATACTACATGTAGCCATTACCGAAATATATTGGCTTAGTTATATAAATTCTATTCGAACAACTTCCTAACCTGCATTTATAATTAATACATGTACAGTCATTATATTGGTTGATTATAGGTCATCAATTTAGATCTAAAACAATATTAAGATAATTCCTAAGGTTTGGTTATCCAACCATTTGTTGACAGTTAGTTATCTGATACATGTAGAAAGGAAATGCTAGTTGGCTAATTGAGAGAAAACCCCTACACCTAACATAAGTGCACTTTCATTATCTGGCACAGTGACCCTAGAATTGTTCCCTGTGATGTATCCAGACCACTACTAAACACTGCTCAATTAGCTTGACATTGTATTAAATAATCAAACCATTAATAAGATGAAAAATAAGAATTCTAAGTAAAATTCTTTATCAAATGCTTACAATAAGTTTCAATGTATTTATAGTATTTCAAAAGAAGTACGTGTTGATTCAAATTTAAACTTCTGCCAAGATGGCGGCAATAAAATAATGTAAGTGTCGTTTTGTCAAAAGTAATTTTATCAACAGATACAAATATCTCTTTTTTGATACATATATTATTCTTGGTTGCATTTTACAAATTAATCTGAAATCATAGCAACTAATCTGATTATAATATGTTTTTAATCAACTCCTTTTCGATCTTACTCTCTTCTGCGACATTTGGAGCTTATTTCTGATTATTTTGGAATAATGCTACACTACCTGGCCTCTAGCAAATTTTAAAACATAAATGTTCAATGGTAGAATTGATAAATCAAATCCTACATTTAAAGAATGGTTATTTAATCATGAGAATTAAATGAAACAAATGAAACTGGATAAATTGAATGCAGCAATGCAACTACCATTATATTCAAAATGATGAGCACAAGCTTTCTATTTGACTCTTACAAAAACTGTTATAAAATATTATGTTTTATTAATAGGAAACTTTCTGAATTATTTTAATTCAAAGGCTACACATAAACAGTATTTCACTATGTTATATTCTTTATGATATTCAATAAATGAAGATATTGCAGAATATATTATACAAGTCAAACATTTGTTGAAACATAGTAGTGATAACAACATTTTTTCAAAAACTGATTTATATTCATTTATTATGTGAGGACTGCCACCTCTCACTCAATCATGTTTGGAAGTAAAATGCAATATGGATGATGCTTTAAATACTGTCATCAATAAACTATTAACTTTAGATTAACTATTCAAAATTAATTTAAAATAAATTGAGAAGCTCAACACTGTACTGTTAAGCAGAAAAATATAGACAAATCAGATAATACTACAAAAACTACAGATTAATTAAAGTTTAGTGAAAGCTAAATACACAAATACAAATCAAATATATTTTTATTGTTTTATTAAAATGACATATTTGAAGTAATTGTATTAAATCTACTTACTTCATTGATGACAATGAATGATTTTACATTGATGAAGAAGAATATGTAACTGAATTTGATGAGGATTCTGAGCATTTAACACTAGAACTCCAAACTGATCATTTGTGACCATTTTTGATGCAATTTCTAAGCAACCACTTCCCCACATGTAAAATTTTTTACAAGTTTACACCAATATTCACTAATTCTGCTGTAAAGTACAGATTGATGATATTTTCGGAAAACAGATAGGATTAGATATTAAAAATCATTAATAGTCCTTAAATTTTGAAAACCAGTCATTTGAGACCTGGACTAAACAGTTCATGCATGCATTTATGTAGTTAAATTTATGTAGTAATACACTTTATGTTGAACATGTATTTGAAAGTTTTGATTGTTTAGTTAAAAATTAATGGCAAGAGAAGCAGCAAAGCAGGCATTAATATTTGTACAAAGGGCCAAGCTGTTGTGTGTGGGAAGCATAGCAAAATTAAAAATGCATTGTTGTGATTTGTAATGAATGTCAATGAATGTTTATTAACACTAGCATTCTAAAAATTAATTACACCCTTTAATTCCTAATCCAGTCATAAATGACTGGTTCAGAGTTCTAGTGTTAAGCTAAAAGGAGTGCCACCTCTACACCATGCAAGAGAAATACTAATTTCTACTACAATGATAGAAAAAAGTCCATTCCAATATTTATTAAAGGCATTAAAATTCAAGCCATTATAGATACTGGAACTGCTCATTCTGTTATTTCTAATGCCTTTGCAAATTCAATTGGAATAACTAGAGATGACTTACACCAAAATAATTTCCAATATCAGCAAGTAGTGATTACCTAAACACAAAAGGTTATTTAAAAGATATTGAAATATCAATTAAATGTCAACAATTTGAACATGATTTAATAGTTCTTGATACTATAGATTTTCATTTACATGTCTTAGAGGCTAACCACTGCATAAACAGCTTCTAAAAAAACACCATCACAATCACTAATGAACATTCAATTTGCAAGGATTTATATCTTAAACACAATGAAATAAAACAGTTTTAAATTACTGAGAAAACACATATTGATCTTTTTCATTGGAAATTAGTTAAAAAATCTAAATAAAATTTAGAAGGTGATTTCATCAATAATAACATTTCTGATTATAATTCAAAGAAAATTATACATTTACCAACAGTAACCAACATTCATGATTTTGAATTAAAAGTAACAATCCAATTACATTAAAAGCCAATCAGTGAATGCTATACATGTTGCCATATTGACAAAAATTGTAAAAAGATGTAATTGTTAATTAGTTCAAGATGACAGGTTCTTCTTCTCATTTAAGCTATAAATGAAAGAAAAATCTTAAAAAATTTGTTAATACAATATAAAAATGCTTTTAACTTTGGCACTATAAGTATCAGAATTGCTGTTGGGTAATACCATCATATTGAAATTACATCTCAAAGACCTATATGTCAACAAGTACGTCTCATTTTTGAACAACACAAAGATGAATATTTGTGAACAATTACAGAATTGCTTAATAATAGGATAATATGTAAATGTAATAATCCATATGTATCTCCTATTATATTTGTTATCAAGAAAGGTAAATCTAGACTTTGCATAGATTTTCACAATTTAAATGACATAACAGTTAAAGTTGCTTATCTGCTACAAGGAATACATAATAACAGGACATGAAACCGAAAATCTCACTTAAAACTTGAGGGCTGGCTCAATATTTAGTATTTTCATGCCAAAATGATATTTTTCATACACAATGAAATTAATAGCATTTAGGTGTATTTAAAATTTCAAAATTACTATATATCTAATAACTACATCAGTATTGTAATATGAAATCATTATTTTATAAATAAAAATCAAATGTTACAGGTAAGATAAAAAGTAAATTACGTCCTGATTAAAAAGCATTAAGAATTATATTCATATTACAAAATTTAAATTGATTATGAAAATTTGGTTCACGTTCTAGCATTACTTTGCTGTGCCTTATTTAAAACCAATAGTCCTTTAAGAAAAATATTAACCAACTTCATAAGTACAGATTTTAGTGTAGACCTAAAATGAACAACATCACCAATTTCTTGAAGACAATTATATATATGGTTGCCCAACTAAGGTACGCACTGATTGTAACACAAGCTTTTTTTGAAGTTTAGCATACAATGATCTGGAGACAGAATACCACATAAAAGCAGTGAAAAAATCATCCATGCTATATATACGACCATTTCTTTGTTTATTAGAGAGGTGAATGTTGTTTGATAGGAAGCATGACTTATTATGCACATCTTCACTGATATTTATAATACATAAGTCAGACGAAACGTAATGTATAAGTATGGCAAGTTGACTCCAAAATTTTATAGATCCAATAGTGGGATGTTTTACACTGGTCAATTTGGAAAAAGATTCATAATTGAAAGAAATTTCTTCTAACTGTGAAGACGTCTGCAAAGTACAATAAAATCCTTACAAATATAAATGACATTTTGCTTGATTGTTTTGGTTAAATACGTCAAAATCTAGTTTTTGTGTGACATGCATGTATAGATTCTGTAAATAAACAGAAAATTTGTTGCATTACTTGAATGAAGATTTTACAAAGATTTACTGTATTTCATTTGAGAAAAATTATCCAGTCAAATATAGGACCATCATGATGGATGCTTGTTATCACAGAAAAATTGTCACTTTGAGAAACAGAAAGAAATATGTTGTCAGGAACACGTTTTTTTAATTCCTCTTCAAACTCTTTGGCTTTCATAACATCTAAATCCAAAAAAGTGTTCATCTCATCTGGCTGTGAATTTCTTGATGCACTTGAAGATTTGGCAGTACTGTGAACATTTGCAGTTGGAGTAGGAATAATGGAAGGTGGCACATTGGGAAAAACAGAAGGATATGTTCCTCAATTTTTTTAAAAATTGCATTGTCAGTCCAGTGCTTTCAGCAAACGCCCATGATGAGTGTTATGATTTTGTGATCAATGATATTTGGAAGCACATTTAGCCATCTACGACCTTCTTGAGGGTCTTTTGAAAAACTAAAAATTGAAATTCTTTCATTTAACTTTACAATTGACTTATTTCTGATAGTATCATATCTGGTTTTGCATCCACCAACAGAACATTTCTTCCCCATTACAAATTTGTAAACTAATAATGAGTAGTTTAGTGACTAATTTGTTCGGTAAACAACATCAACAGCATTTCAATTTCATCCAATGGGAATGGTGTATCCTACATCAATCAAATAATTTCTCACAATCATAAAGCACCAGGTTTTTCAAGACATGTAAAGATTATTACGAATTAGATGGGAATAAAAACATAAATAACATCTGTCACACTACTAGATTTTGCAACAAAATTATTAACTTATCAAGCCAGCCCTTAAGTTTAAATAATATTTTCAGTGTCATGTCCAGTTATTATGTACTCCTTGTCTGCTACCCAGGATTGATGATATTTTATATCAATCAAGTATGTTTAAATTGTTCTCCACTCTCAAACTTTGTAAAGCTATGTATCCAGCAGACAATAATATATCTGCATTTATAACTCCTTATGGGTTTTATGAATGGCTTTATGTGGCTTTTGGTTTATCAAATATTCCCTGTACATGTCAATGCTATGTGACAAAGGTACTTAAATGGAAAAAATTTCTTCAAAGATTGAATTGCAGCTTACATAGATGATATTTTAGTATCCAGTTTTACATTCAAAGATCATATCTCAAAATGCGATTATGTCTTAAAAAATTTAAAAGATAATGGTTTAAAAATCAACGGCAATAAATGTAATTTAGTTCAAAATTCTAAAATTTTTTTTGAAGAAAACTTACTCATTATAAAATAAATATTAAGGAAGATACTAAATCATTAATTGAATTGATTGAATGCCCAAAGAATTGTAAACATACTCAATTTTTTAGGATTTTGAATTATTATTATATAATTATTGCAGATATTTCAAAGAACACATTGAACTGTCCAATGTATTACGAACTATATCAGATTTTAATTGGAATTTGTAACACCACGAAAAATTTAATTTCTAAAACGGAATTGAAAAAGCTACTAACATTAAGCTGCCCCAATGACACAAAACAATTCATCCAAATCTGTGATGCTAGACTTTTAGCAATTTCTGGATTCCTTAGTCAAATAATTGATAATAAAAAGCAACCAATTAAGTTTTTTAGAATAAAAGTCAGGAAGAAAAAATTAAATTATGACAGTACAAAACTAGAAAAATTAGTATTTCTTAAAAAACGTCAATAATTTTTAATAGCTGAAAAGATTTCCCTGTTTGTAAAGATAATAGTGGTCTTGCATGGTTTAAAAAGTTTTCAGGTGATAAATCAAACATTGTTCATTGATGGATTGAATTTTTAAATTATTTTAATTTTACAAGTATACTTAGGAAAGCCTCACTTGACTCAAATGCAGATCTTCTTACTGCTTTAACTCAGAATCAACCTGATCTACAAAAGCAACCAGAAGACAATTACTATTTCTTTTATTCCAACAATGCAATATGATAATTTACTTAAGCTTAACGCCAATCGCCAAAGACAACCTCAAGTATCTATTGAAATAAAAGAAGAAATTAGTGAAGAAGAAATTGCTCAAAAACAAACAAATGAACATTTATTAAAGCAACTTATTAAAAAGATACATATGTCTGAAACAGAATTTGATTCAATAGCTAATCATTTATGGAAAAGATATCATTGTTACTGAAAACAATTTGTTATCAAATCAAGGAACAATAATATTGCAACTATTTTAAATGTGATCTAGTATGAAAAATTCACGAAAATCAACAATGAGGAATTTTTCATTTTCTAACTGAAAAAACTGTTAATGAACATTTTATATATCCTAATTTGAAAAAAACTATGTAGGATGCTATTAACAAATGTAAAGTATGTCTACTAAAGATTAAATAACATTTTAAAGAACAAAGAACAGAACTACAGAAAATTAATGCTACTTACCCAAATGAAATAGTTAATTAAGACAATAATAACTATCAATACATTATAGTTATGATAGATAATTTTATAAAATATTTCAAAATTATCTCTACTGACTTGATAACCACACAAAAGTTTGCAGATATTATAATGCATGATTGGATTTAACATTGGGACCAATGCATACAATTATAACTGATCAGGGTGTTCAATTTGAAAATGCTTTAATTAAAGAAATGATGATTCACATGGAAATTTTGCATAAACACACAACAGAGCACCATCCTTAAGCTAATGGTATGGTAGAAAGAACGAACAAAACATTAATAAAGTTAATTCATGCACTTAATTCCCGTATTGGAAGCAAACAATAGTGCAAAGTAATTCAAAAGTAAAAGACTTTAATAATACAGCCAATACACAGCACTGCAGTTGTGTCTGCATTTAAATCTATACTTGGATATGAAGCTTCAAGAATTATGTAAGTCAACCTGTTGATAAATACATTTGAGATCTCATAAAGAATTTAACTTCAATGCATGAAACAAATATGCACAATATGAAGAATGTTATGAGATAGGAGATAGAGTTTATGTATTTACACTAGCAATCACAACAGGTAAAAACTAGTATGTAAATTAGCTAAAAATGGTCACTTTTATTTAAAATTTTAAAAATTTTATTTGGTAACAATTATAAATCAGAAAAAGGCGAAATTGTAAATTTTCAAAAAAATTAGATGCACAATTGAAGATATTAATTGATTTGGGTATTGAAAATTATTGTTGTGTTAATGATATTGAAAGTGTTGAGGAAGAATAGTTTGATGAAGAAATTCATTACAATATACTTTTAGATGAAAAAAGACATTTCCAACTAATAGATTTTATTAAAATTTTCCTGTAATGGAAATATAATACTAATTATGCAGTTAGAATGTAATGTCAAAATACACCACTGATGAAACCATCGAAATCTTCTTCAAAGAGGTTGTGTACAATATTTAAAACCATCCAGACAAGTTCTCCTTTGGGAGGTGGCACTGGGAGCATGAAATCAGAGATTATGTCAGTTGAGCAGGAAAAAAATTGTCTCATGTTTTTCAGGAATCAGTTATTCCTCTTGGTGACATATCACAAGATATGAACAATATCTCTCACCAGCAAGTACTCAGCCTTCATCAAGGGGGAGTTCAAAACTCAAAAACATTTGGAACACATGGAGCATTTTACGAATTTAGAAGTTGAAGTTCTACATCCTTATCCTTGTGCTACAAGAAAAACTCTGTCAATTGTTAATCTCAATAATTCAACTGAAATAAAGGAAAGAATTACAACTGCTCATCTCTATGCACAACTACACATATATCATTTGATGAAATCCTTGAAATTAAAAACTTAAGAGAATTCTTAATTAATATCTATTGCTTGTGTCAAAAAGAAGAGATAAATTTGGATGTCACTTTTTTTCATTAGATAACATTCTCTATTACTTCAGGATTTATATCAACAATTAGAACGTGTTAGTATGGCAGCAAAAAAGTCTCAAATTTCAATGACATTTATTTATATTGCTATATCTGATTTCTATATTTTTCATTTATTTGACAACATCGTTTTGACTAATAGTTTTATAGACAACAGCATCTCAAAGATAATTTATACAGATATTTTACTTCATAATAAACTATTTGTTACTGCAAAGAATTTGTGAAATTGTATTGTGAGTTTAGCTGGTTGCCATGTTTTTAATATTCAGTTTTCATTAGTAATATAAATTGTAACTCTGGTTATGTATTAGAATTATGTAATATTTCTGCACATTGCACAAGTGTTGGGCTGTTATCACGATTTTTAGAAGAAACATGAGAAATGCATGTTTTGTTTTGAATGTGTGAATTTCAGTTCTAATGATGAAAATCTGAGAGGTTAGCATTTGTCTTCAAAATGGTATACAAGTAATATTTTTATAGCCCATGCATACATGATTATATTTAACTTGCAATCATTGCAAAAATAATTTTTGCCTCTGAAGAGTGAGTGCACAGCCTGAGTTCATAATAAAGCACTCCTTGCGTCTCTCTGTATATGAAACTGGGTTTCTCATACAAAGAAAACCCTTGCAGTAGCACAAGCTGCAGTTTTAGTTAATTTATTGTATTGTATTGGGAAACCTCCTATTTTAGGTCTGTATAATTTACTCACAATTTTCTAAAATTTTGATATAGAATGTTGTAAGGCAATGTATATGTCCACTTTTCAAATATTTGCTGGGATTTAACAAATGTTTCTGTTGAATGCTCATTTCTAATGACAGATTGAAAGCAGTGTACTACATCGTGTGTTACCAGTATTAAGCAACGTTTTTATTACAATTTTCACTCCTATGGAAAATTAAATAGTGATTTTTGAAGATTTAGCATTTTTTTGTTTTTATCAGTTATTATAGTTTAAAAATTTTCATTAATCAGGATAAATTTTAAATGGATTTTAACGAAATACTTGGTGTGTGCACATATATCCCAACCCACCAGGGAGTGTTTTGCACAAAATTTGTCAAGACCTAATCAAAGGCATGTTCTATTCATAAGTAAGAGTCTGGTTTCAGATTTAGAGCAAAAAAGTAAGAGGAGACGCTCCTAGACCACATATTGGTTTCAGATTTAGGATAGTGGTCATAGATTTTAAGATATGAGCACTTAAGAATTTATATACAATCATCAATAATTTTCAAAAATGCACAGGTAGTTTAAGATTAATATGGCATTCTTATAGAAGAGAATGGAGAGGTTCAATAGTAAGAGCGTCATACTGCATGATGAATAATACCAGGCTTCATGCTGCTGGAGGACTCACAAAAAATTGCTACTCTAGACAGGGAAATTTTGTCACATCCACCATTTTCCCCTACTTGGCAAGTAAAATTTCAAAATTTTCCTTTCAATTTGTTGTTTATCAATGTTGGATTGCAATAAACATAATCTCAGTTTTGTTGCATTTTCATTACAAATTACAAACTTTGAAAAAATTTTATCAAACAGAGTTTAGTCGCATTATTAGATCCAAATAAGGAATTCAATTAAATTTTCGTTTTTGCCAGATAAGCTTATAACTTAATTATAATTTTGGTGATAACTCAACTAATTTAACTACTTAGAAAACAGACAACACGTGTAATAATAAATAATTAACATCAAGCCTTATTGAAATTATTTGGTCAATATGAATTCACGATTTCCAAATCATGTGCTTCATCTGCATTATCATTTAAATGGATACAAGCTAACTTTCAAAATAATTGATATTATAAATGCAATAAATTAAATTAACTGATAGTAAATAACTATAAATAAAACAGGTGATAAAAATTCAGTTTTGCAGGTGTTCCTGATTTCACAACAAAGGCAAGTCTTAATAGTTGTCAGCTTGTACAATCTGAAATGAAGCGATTCAAATGCAATGAATGTGATTATCAATGTTCCTATGCTAGTAACATGAAAAAACATCAACTTATACACTCTGGTATAAAGCCATTTAAATGTGATCAATGTGAGTATCAAAGTTCACAGGCTAGTAATATGAAGAAACATCAACTTAGACATTCTGGTATAAAGCCATTTAAATGTGATCTGTGTGAGTATCAAAGTTATGATGCTAGTAAGATGAAGCGACATCAACTTATACATTCTGGTATAAAGCCATTTAAATGTGATCAGTGTGAGTATCAAAGTTCACAGGCTAGTCATTTGAAGCAACATAAACTTAGACATTCTGGTATAAAGCCATTTAAATGTGATCAGTGTGAGTATCAAAGTTCACTGGCTGGTAATTTGAAGAGACATGAACTTACACACTCTGTTATAAAACCATTTAAGTGTGATAAATGCAAGTTTGAATGTTATCAATCTGCAACTCTGGAACACCATCAAATTATTCATTCAGGAGTAAAACGATTTAATTGCAATAAATGTGATTATATATGTTTACATTTTGCTCAACTGAAGGAACATCAACTTAAGCATTTTGAATTAAAGCAATATAAGTGTAATGTCTGTACTTATGAATCTTTGTGGCTTTGGAATCTGCAATGTCATCAGCTTATAAACCATTTTGGAATAAACCCATTTAAATGTGATATGTGTAGTTATGAATATTCATGGTATGGGGATCTAGAACTACATAAGTTGTTAAGGCACTCTGGTTCAAATGTCATTTAAATGTGGTAATGCTTGTAATATTATATTTTACTTGTGTTAATTTGTAGTATTTTTTAATTGTATTGTGAGCTTAGATGTTTTCCATTTTTTATAATTTTCGGTTTATAATATCTGCAATAAAACTGTAAGTCTTGTTTATTATTAGAATTATGAACTATTTCTGTACATTGCTAAAGTGTTGGGCTGTCATTACAATTTTTAGGAAAAACGTGATCCATGTAGGTCTTGTTGTAAGTTTGTGGATTTCAATTTTAAACCCTGAAAATATTATTCTGCTCAAAAGCCCTTTAGGTATTATTTTTGCAGTCTGTGCATGCTTAAATTTATTGAATAAAAAAACTTTGCAAAAGTAAGTTGTTTTAGATGGATGAGGGCCATAGATTGATTTTATGCCAGACCTCTCTTTGTGTCTCTGTAGATTTGAAACTGGGTTTCTCATACAAACAAGCCCCTTGCAGTAGCACAAGTTGTAGTATTAGTTAATTTATTGTATTGTATTGGGAAACCTCCTATTTTAGGTCTGTATAATTTACTCAAAATTTTCTAAAATTTTGATATAGAATGTTGTATGGCAATGTATATGTCCACTTTTCAAATATTTGCTGGGATTTAACAAATTTTTCAGTTGAATGCTCATTTCTTAAGACAGATTGAAAGCTGTGTACTACATTATGTGCTACCAGTATTGAGCAACGTTTTATTACAATTTTCACTCCCATGGACAAATAGCTAGTGATTTTTATATTTTAGCATTGTTTTGATTCTTTACATTTATAATATCTTAACAATTTTAATTGATCAGTACAAATTTCTAATGGATTTCAACTAACTACATCTTTTGAGCGAAAATATTGAAAATTTAAGAAGATATCAAAAATCAATGGCAAAGTACTTTTAAAAAATGAGATATGCTAATTGCCCCATGCTGAAAATATTACAATTATAATTTTTCAGTTTATTGATGGTAATAAAAATTTGAATTTGTTCTATTCTAAAACAAATAGAACTTTCCATAAATTGAATATGCTCAGGTTGCTGACTTCGTATAAAATTGTTTTTTGGTTTTCTATAACCAATGTTTGGTGTGCCAGTAGTGTTCATCAAAGTAATTGAAAATCATAAATTGAAACTTAGAAGATTGTAATACTTTATAGAGAAATTTCTTTAAATGTTACAGGATAGGCTTTGAATATATTTTTTAAATAATCTCAAAATTCTTCAGCAATTATCAATGTTTTTGTACCTGCATTCGAATATATTGAAATGTTCCCGATTATATGTACATGTGTATATAACACTATCCATATAAAAAAGTGTTATCTAAGACTTTGGCTTTACCAGACCTGTAGTGCAAGGTTCTAGGCAGGGGGTTCACAATAACTAATGATTCTTAAGAACAGCATTTTCTCACAATGTAACATTCTAGTGTACAAAAATTTTCATTTAATATTAAAATTTAGGCCTATTGGAATTGCTTGCAATCGATTTCTCAGCTGCTCAATAATAATTCTGAAATATAAAATATTTACTAACATTTAATGCATAAAACAACCAACCTGAAATTTATACCTTGACTCAATTCATTTACATATTTCAAAATCCTAAAAAAGTTGTAAATGGCAAACAAAATCTTTGAAACTTTTGTAGACTTTTGACTCATAAAACTTCAATTTTTGTAAAAGATTTTTCCGCAGTATTTTTTATTGATTTTTAGGATTTGTAAAGGATAAACCCCCTGTCATTTTTAAGTTCTTAATGACATATGCTACACATTAGTAGTCTTTATTTATCTTTTATTAATGCCCAATTGGTAACCTTCAAATATATGCATTTTGATTAACACAATTTTTGGGCTTGCTACTATTGGGTTGAACAATCAAATTTATTAAAAACATGCTCAATTTGTAGAGCTGTTTGATTGAGGGAATGCTTAGCTACCTGATATTTGCAAAACACTTAGTTTTTGATGATGTTAAAATTGTAAGAATTTTCTTCTATATACAAAATATATTTAATGACATCTAGTGCCAGATTTTTAATGGGTTTGTCGCCATTGAATGAAATAATTATTTTGAGTTAAAAAAGTTTGAATTTCAGAGTATTCAATCTAAATTATGGAGATATGCTTAATTATCAAATTATTTCAACAAATATTACCCCAAATGATTATAATTTTCAGTTTATGTGCAATATGCAAATTTCTAAAAAAAGCACAAAATCCAAAAAATTACTATAATAACATTCTTAAATATTTTTTACAATTTTATTGGCAATAACAACATTCTCGTTTGTATTTGGGCAATAAGATTTCACACTAATTTCCAATACTTGAAGAAGTATGCAGTGAGTAACTACAGTATTTGTTTTTGGAAAAAATGGAGAAAATGATGCATATGAAATTTTGATTCTTATATCAAAATGGTACAGGGGTCACAATTTCCTTATACATACTACTAAATCAAAAGAGCTTATAATCCCTCTTCGAAGAAATTGTCACATACCAACCCAAAATACTAAGAATTTCTTATTAGTAAATGAAATACTTGGAATTACAATCTCCAGCCACTTTAGTTTTCAAAGTCATGTGCTGAATTTAATGAAAAAGATTAACCAGCACATTTACTTGCTCCTAAAGCTTATACATTTGGAATTCTTGATTTAGGGCGAAAAAATAGTGAAGATGCTTCTGTATCACAATGGTTTCAAATTGAAAATAGTGTGAATAGTTTTTAAGCTATGAGTGCTTAAGAAATTTTTGTACAATAATTAATAATTTATAGAAGAGTACAGAGAGGTTCAATAGAAAGAGTGTCATGCTGCATCATGATAATACCAGGAAGCATGCTACTTGAGAACTTATAAAATTTGCAAACCTAGGCTGGGAAATTCTTCCACATCTACATGACAATGAAAAGTTTGAAACTTTCTTATTTTTACTCATTGTTTCAGTGCAAGATTGCGTTAACCATAATCTCAGTTTTGTTATGTTTTCATTACAAACAACAAATTTCAATAAAACTATTATCAAACCAAGTTTCAGGGATAAAAATAATATTTAGATAATTGCTGCAGTTCAGTGCATTATTAAGTTTAAGTATGATTTTCAATTAAATGATTTTGATATTTTGCAATATATGCTTATAACATAATTATAATTTTTACAACAATGCAACAAATTTTATCATAAACTACTTAGAAAACAGGCAATGCATGTAATAGTAAATAATAAACATCAAACTATATTGTAATTATTTGGTCAATATGAATTCTTGATTTCAAAATATAATAATAATAAATTTTTGAACATTTGTACAATGAAAGGTATAAAAATAAGGTTGAAAATAAACTGTTTTCTATAATTCCACTTAGTTGCATATTGATATTACTTAGTTACAGATGTTATTCTTTCAAAAAAAATATGTTCATTTCTTTGATAATAATTCTACTTCAATTTTTTCATAAATTCTTAAAAATTTGATTCTTCTTAAACTGCCTGTGCTATGCACAGTGATTTCAATGAACTATAATAGATATTTAACTAATGATAAAATTTAGGCAACCCATATGTTGTGTTTCAATATTTTAGAAACGAAATAAGTAATAAATGTGATCATCATAGATTTATAAAATGAACTTTATACACAATTTTATCATATGACACTTCTTAATTGACTATTTTATATTATCAGTACATTCATAGCATGGTATTACCTATTGCAAAAGAGTATGTAGAATCACAACAATATTGAGTCCATTATTGTGGGTGTATAGATTAAAGAATATTTTCTCATCAAATTATACATGTCACTTATAATCAAAAATTGAACATGTGACATCATAAATGCAACAAATAAAGTAAATTGGAGAATCAGGTACAAACAATCATTGACTTAACTGATAGTAAACAACTATAAATATAACATCTAATAAATAGATTATTTAAATTCTTCTCAATAGTCTTTGTGACTATGATTTGGAAATAGAAGAGCATATGAATTAAAGTGATTTCCAAAAATTTCAATTTTAAATGTTTTCCTGATTTTACAACCAAGGCAAGTCTTAATAGTTATCAAATTTCATATCTGAAATGAAGCAATTAAAGTGTAATGAATGTGTGTATCAATGTTTATATGCTAGTAATATGAAGCGACATCAACTTACACACTCTGGTATAAAACCATTTAAATGTGATAAGTGTGAGTATCAATGTTCAACTGCTGGTAATATGAAGCGACATCAAATGACACACTCTGGCTTAAAGCCATTTAAATGTGATAAGTGTAGTTATAAATCTTCACGGTTTGAGCATCTGAAAAGTCATAAGCTTTCAAAGCATTTTGGTATAAAGCCATTTAAGTGTAATCAGTGTGAATATCAAAGTT
>CABFPE010000788.1:101838-112223 GCA_900660155.1 Hofstenia miamia
TGATACACAAGTATGTACACAATTCAAAATCTAAACACTTTTTAAGCAATTATATCAAAACCAGTGATAGAAACCACAATTTGCATAGTAGTATTATTCGTCCAGATTCATTTTCATTTAAAGCTTCTAGATTATGGAATGACTTAAATCTCGAAATAAAAAAGGAACAAAATTATAAACATTTTAGAAGAAAAATTAAAAAAATTTTGTTATCCAAACAATCACTATTAGGAATATCAAACAAATTAAGCGCATGGACAGATTTCATTTAACATTTGAAATTTACGCCCTTTAAGTAAGTGTGCATATTATTAATTTTGTAAATATACATGTATATTAGTTTGTAGAATTTGTTTGTTTGTTTTGTTTATTTTAGCAAAAATTTGCTTGACTCTTTTTGCTTACCTCATTCTTGTGTAATTAGCATCCAATTTACTGTTTAATAAATAAACAGTAACACAAAATGTGTTTGAAAAAAAATTAATGCAGATTAGTAAATATCCACTTTTTGTAACATTTGTGGTCTACAATATATGCATTTAAGATTTAGTGTGTGCTTGAGAAAATTGAATGCAATTAAAAATAACTAATCATAGCAATTAAAATGAAAATTAAAAAAAGAAAAACGGAATTGCAATATTTATTTTTCATTTTTGTTTTCGTCTTGATTTTTTAATTAATTTTTTAATTTTTCAAATTTATGAAATAAAAATTTTTTGGTTTTATTTTCCCATGCCAATTAGTAAAATATTGTAAAAGAAATTCCTAAAATGCATTTCACAATATTAGATTTGAAATATTTTAAAAATCTGACAAGGGCAATTGCACTTTGTCCTCAATGTGCATACCTCAGCCTAGACTAAAAGATTAATAAACAGAAATGCAAATACTTTTTATATTAACTTCTCATATTTTAGAGGCTATTTTGCTTGGATGTGGAGTAAATATTATATTTTTTTAAAAGTTCATAAATTATTCTAGGATAAGAAATTTAATTTTTAAATGAATCTCACGCAAAACCTTGTCAATTTTTTGGTCAAATTCTAGTACTTTGATTGTCATTTTGAACATCACCAAGTTTTTTAAATAACATGTGCAAGTATAGAACACCAAGGCAATCCTACTTTTAAAATCAAAAATTTTAGTTTGTTGATTATAATAATGATACATTAAAAAATAGTTTTACTAATTCCAAGTTATTATGAAAAAACTAGACATTTTTTATTACAAATATTTGGTAAAAAATAATTATTTTCAGGAAAGAAACCACGCAATTTTAATGAGTAATTTTCTACATCAAATTTTATTTTTCTAATGATCAATGTACAAAATAGTACTTATAAATAAATTTGATCAATAATTATAATTAATAACAAAAATTATAATTAATTAATGTATACGTAATTTCATTTATATGAAGCAATGTATGGTATTGGGAAGCCATCAAGTTTTAAAACAATACAATATTTTGAGCCCTTATAAGACCAAAATATGGAGGAAGGGAGTAATGTCTTTCAGGAGGGGAGCATCATCTTCAGATGGCCCAAATGAAACACTGGGTATAACCAATGTTACTGTGCTTGGCATTTTGAATTTGCAATTTTTGTGTGTGATGTAATAAAGTAAGTTAAACACAGCAACATTTACCATAATGCCAAAGGCACATGCCTAATAATTACTGCATGAAATGCTTTTATTTTCCAAAACATTCTAAATAGATGTAAAAAATTAAACAACAATTTTGAGAAATTCTGTCACATCCACCATGTTCCCCTACTTGGCAATAAAAAAGTTTTAAACTTCTTTAAATTTATTGTGTGGCAAAGCTGGATTGCATTAACCATAATCTCACTTTTGTGACGTTTTCATTACAAACTACAAGTTTCAAAAAAACAATTATCAAACCAAGTTTCAGTGATACAAATAATGTTTAAAAATTTTTCTCATACTTGCAGTTCAGTCACATTATGAGATTTAAGAAAGGCATTGAATGAAATGAATTTGATACATTGCAACATAAGCTTACAACTTATTATTATAATTTTGGCGATAATCCAATTAACTTAATAATGAAATTCTTAGCAAACAGACAAAGTGTGGAATACGAAATAATAAACATCAAGCTATATTGAAATTATGAGGTCAATATGAATTCACGATTTCAAAATATTATAATAATATAAATAATAATATTAATAACATAATAATAATAAATTTTTGAACGTTTGTACAATGAAAAAAGTATAAAAAGAGTCAAAGCAAATTTATTATATTTATTTATAAATGTATATAAAAACTATAAAATAACGCATGACAAAAATATTTACAAAACTAATTAAATTTGCAATATCAATTAAAGGGCAGTTTTAAAAGTAATTTGACCATGCCTTGAGTTTATTATCTTTTCCCAATAATGTTTGCCTACTTAATAGAAATTGTTTTATTTTTTTCTTGAAGTGTTTATAGTTTTTCTCACATTTCATATCAATACTTAAATCATTCCAAGAGATTGAACATTTAAAAGAAAATTAATCTTGACGATTATTGATGCTAAAAAGTGTTTTACTTCTTTTATTGATTTTGATGTAATTATTAAGAAAACTTAATGAACTTAATTCATGAATAAATTTGTGGATCATACATAAAGATTGATACTGAATAAAGTAACTTGGGCGAAAATATTATTTGATGATCTTAATTGCGTTAAGGATTCATGTTTTCAATACAATTAAGTGTTCTAAATGCCCAGTTAAACATTTTTGCTAATGATGAACGTTTTTGCGATGTGAGATTTTGAATAAGAAATGCACAGTAATTAAATTGACTTAAGACAAATGAATGAATTAGTTCTACATGCGCTGATTTTCCTACATGGCGCAAATGGTACAAATATTTTATTCCACATGCCATCTTTTTTAATTTGTGGGAGAAGAAATTATTGAAATTTAATTCATTGTCTAGAAATACACCTAGATAGTTTACACATTTACTTTGACTAATTTCGTTATCACAAACATTAATTTTAAAATTTTCAGTAAGGTTTTGTTGTTGTTTAGATGAAAAGATGATAAATTGAGTTTTGTCAGAATTGATTTTTAGTTTATTATGATTGAAATATATTACGAGATTTTCAATATCTTTTGTCAAATGTTTGGTTGCCTCAAAGGAATTTTTTGCTGTCCGTAATATACAAGTATCGTCTGCATATTGGTAAATAGTTCTATTCGTCAAGGATTTTGAAATGTATGGCCATAAAGTGTGAAAAGAATGGGTCCTAATACAGTTCCTTGTGGTACGCTTAGATTTGTAGTAGTATAGTCTGAGAAAATGTGATCAATTTTTACTCTCTTTCTGCGATTCTCTAAAAAACTCATAATGAAATTTATTGCATTGAGACTAAAACCTTCTAGCCTTAATTTTTCTTCTAAAATATCGAAATTCATTGAAGTAAATGCTTTGCTTAAATCAAGTAAAGCAACCGCTGTAAACAAATTTTGATTTAAATTTTGTTTAATTTTTTCCGTGATTGATAAAATCGCATCAGAGGTGCTGAATTTAGGTCGAAATCCAAATTGATTACTAGATAAAATTTGATTGTCATTGATAAAGTTGTACATTTGTGCGGCTAGTAGTTTTTCAAACATTTTTGAGAAGGGGTTTAAATAAATTATTTTCTATTATTCCACTTGGTTACAAATGGATATTCCTTAGTTACAGATTTTATTCTTTCTTTGAATAACAAAATAAGTTTTTTTTTGATGATAATTCTACCTTAATTTTTTTCTTAAGCTCTTAAAAAATAAATTCTTCCTTAATTTCAGGTGGCAATTTGTTCTAAAGATCTATACAGTAATTAATAAATAAGTTCTTCATTATTCTTTTTCTAAACTTAAATTTTCTATAGCATTTATTTCTAGCATGAAGTTTTGATTAAAGTTCGTCTAATGAAAAAAGATTGTAAATTCTTTTGATATTTTTTGATTGCTTTTTTAAACTAAACACTAATTCACCATTCTTTCTAACTAATTATTTGATTTCTTATGTAAGTTTTTCCAAGAAATGATAATTACAAATACTGAGTCAGAATAAAAGATTTCATTCTCATTATTTTTTACCATTTAATTGGTATAAAGCTTTACAACTTACAGAGTGCTTTGATTGCTTGAGCCATTTTTTCATTGTTTATGAATACTAGGGATTTCAATGAACTATATTAGATATTTAAGAAATGAATAAAAATCAAGCAAACCTTATGTTGTGTTTCAATACTTTAGAAACGAAATAAGTAATAAATGTGATCATCATAGATTGATAAAATGATTTTTATACAAAATCTTAGCACATGACATTCCTTAATTAACTATTTTATATTATTTCGTAATTTCATTGTTTTCAATTTTTAAAATGTTCAGTAAATCCGCTCTTTTTTTATATTATAGGCACATCAAACCATAGTAATACCTAATGCCAAAGAGTATATAGTATAGCAACAAAATCGAGTCCATTATTGTAGGTGTATAGATATTCATTAAATATTAATTTTTTATCAAATTAATATAGTCCTTTAACATTTCAAGGGATACAATCAAAACTTTAAAAACATGTTACATATAAATGCAACAAATCAAGTAAAGTGGAGAAGCAGGTACCAACTATCATTGACTTAACTGATTGTAAACAACTATAAATAAAACATCTAATAAATAGATTGTATTAAATTCTTCGCAATAATATTTGTGACTACGATTAAACTGATTTTTAACAATTTCAGTTTTGAAGGTGTTCATGATTTCACTACCAAGGCAAGTCTTAATAGCTAGCAATCTTCACATCTGAAATGAAGCAATTAAAATGTAATGAATGTGAGTATCAATGTTCATATCCTAGTAATATGAAGAGACATCAACTTACACACTCTGGTATAAAGCCATTTAAATGCGATCAGTGTGATTTTGAATGCTCAAGCACTAGTAGTATGAAGCGACATCAACTTAGACACTCTGGTTTAAAACCATTTAAATGTGAAAAGTGTGAGTATCAATGTACAACTGCTGGTAATATGAAGCGACATCAAATGAGACACTCTGGTTTAAAGCCATTTAAATGTGATAAGTGTAAGTATCAATGTTCAACTGCTGGCAATATGAAGCAACATCAAATGAGACACTCTGGTTTAAAGCCATTTAAATGTGATCAGTGTGAGTATAAATGTTCAAATGCTAGTGATTTGAAGCGACATCAACTTAGACACTCTGGTATAAAACCATTTAAATGTGATAAGTGTGAGCATCAATGTTCAACTGCTGGTAATATGAAGCAACATCAAATGACACACTCTGGTTTAAAGCCATTTAAATGTGATAAGTGTAGTTATAAATCTTCACGGTTTGCGCATCTGAAAAGTCATAAGCTTTCAAAGCATTTTGGTATAAAGCCATTTAAGTGTAATCAGTGTGAATATCAAAGTTCACATGCTAGTAATTTGAAGAGACATGAACTTACACACTCTGGTATAAAGCCATTTAAGTGTGATAAATGCAAATTTGAATGCTATCAATCTGCAACTCTGGAACAACATCAATTTATTCATTCAGAAGTAAAAAGATTTAAGTGCAATAAATGTGATTACAAATGTTCACATTTTGCTCAGCTGAAGGAACATCAACTTAAGCATTTTGAAATAAAGCCAATTAAATGTGATATGTGTAATTATGAATCTTTGTGGGATTGGAATCTGGAAAGTCATAAGCTTATGAACCATTTTGGTTTAAAAGCCATTTAAATTTGATCATTATAGTTATGAATGTGCTTTCAACTGTTAAGGCATAATGAAATTAGAGGAAAATTCATTGTGATCAAAGAGATTGGGTCCACACATTTCAATCTTTTGTATGACAAAATAAGATTATTGAAACTGTTGTACACTGCTTTTTGTAAATGTATAGGTGCTTTTCAATATTTTATAATTTGTTTTAGTGTGTATTATTTTTGAAATTGTATTGCGAGTTTAGATGCTTATTATGTTTATGATTTTCTGATTTTAGTATCAGCAATATATGTTTTTTTACATTTAGCATTTGCTGATCTGATATCATGATTTTTAGCAAAAAACTTGTAACATACAGCTATTTTATTAAATGAGTGAATTTCACTTCTAAATGATGAAAATCTGAGATTTTATATTTTGTCTTTAAGGTATTCAAATAATATTTCTGTAGCTTTTGCAAAAAAAATTTTATTGAATTAAGAAAATTTTGCAAAATTATTTTTTTAGACTTGGAAGGCAGACCCTTGTAGTGGCACAATTTGCACGTTTTGCCATTCATTAAAATTTGATTTATAACAAATTTTACATAAAGTAATCAATCTGGATCTGTTATGAAGCACATTCTCAACTCAGTCAGATGTCTTGAGGCTGCTGCACTTATGGAACAGAAGATTGTATGATCCTCATCTCTCTATAGAAATCAAAGTTAGAAATGTGCATAAAAATATTTGTTCTTAGGCCAAACATGTTTTTGAAAATTGTGTAATTCATATTTGTCTGTAAAATTTATTGATTTTATATTAGGAAACTTCTTATTTTGGACTTCTATTATTTACTAACAATATTCAAAAATCCTGATATAAGATGATCTAAGAGAATATATGGTGGCTTTTTCATATCATTGCTGGAATTTAACAAATGATGTCTCAGTTGAATTTTATTTTCTGAAAACAGATTGAACACTGTGTACTACATCATGCATTACTAGGAAATCAACTAGTACTAAGAAACATATTTCTTAAAATTTTCTCTCAAATAAAAAATTGCTAGTGATCTATAAGTTTTAGCATTATTTGATGGTGATTATTATAATTATTAGTATATTTAGATGTCTGCAAAACATATCTGGCTTTTTTTCAGCATAATCATTCGTAGTGTACTACATTCTAATATGAAATCTTGTTGAGTATATGCATCATGTTCCTCTGGAGGGATTAGTCTCCATACATGGCCATATTGAATAGTACTTGGAAGGGGGTTGCAGTAACTTAATTGGGGTTACTTCAAAAAATATTTCTATTATTCTAAAGACCAGTAATTTATAACATGCTTGTATTCAAGCCAATTTAGCAACCTTATTAAACTATTTGAACAATTCAGGCATGCTTGGTTAAGCAATTGACTTGTATCAGGCATGCACTCAGGGGAGCATGCAGGATTTTTTGCCTACGTAAATCTGGGACGAAGCCCTGTTCCAATCAGTAAAAATATTGAAAAATCCATCCCTAAAATGTATTTAACAACATTTTTGAAATATTATTGAAATCGAATGGGGGAAATTTCACATTGTCTCCTTTGTGCAAGACACAGCATAAATCAAAAATTAATAAACTAATGCAAACACATTCTACATTACCTTTCTTATATTTTAATGGCTAATGTAGATTAGATATGTAAGTAGTATATTTTCTTTAAAAATCGTAAACTATTCTTGAAAAAGGTATATAAATTGTAAATGTAATTCTTGCAAAATTTTGTTAGTTGTTAGTAAAATTATAGTACTTTGATTGTCATTGTGAACAGCACTAAATATTTAACATATGTACAAGTACGGAGGACCAGAAGAAGACTATTTTTACAAGATATTACTGAAAAATAAATTTGGTCAAAAATTAATTGAGAATCCAGTGCTATTAAGTGTATACGTAATTTGGATTATATGGTGCTCTGGTTAGTATTGGCAATCATTAAAATTCATAGCAGGGTAATATTTAGAAAACTTGGCCTTTGTAATTGCAATTTATGTAAATGTTTACTATAAGGCATGTTAAACAAATTGACATTTACTAAAATGACGAGGAAACATGCATAATAAGTTCCTCACAAATATTAATAAAGTTTAGAACTCATGGAAGCAAGAGAGAAGTTTGAGTGTTTCTTGATATGTGTAAAGACGCCTAATCAAAGGCATGTCTTGGTGGTGAGAAAGAGCTGGCTTGCAGATTTAGAGCAAAACAGAAAGAGGAGATCATCATTGATCACATAGTGGTTCAAGATTGAGGTTAGTTTTTATATTTTTTGAGCTATGAGTGCTAAATAATTTTCATACAATCACGAAAAATTTTCAAAATTCCACAAGCTGTTTAAGGCTAAAGATTGCATTTTTATAGAAGAGAACAGAGAGGCTTAATAGGAAGAGCATCATACTATATCATGATAATACTAGGCAGCATGCTGCTTGAGGATTCATAAAAAATTGGAAACCTAAGCTGAAAACTTCTGTCATATACAACATGTTCCCTTACTTGTTACAATGTAACATTCTACTGTACAATATTTCTTTGTTAATATTCAAAGTTAATTTTAGAAGAATATATGATACTAAAACAATATTTCAAAATGTTTGAATTTAAACCGCATTCGCTGCAATATGTGTAATTTCGTAATGTAAGCTTTTAAACTTGAGGCTATTTCCATGACAAATTTTTTCCAATATTGCATTCCAAGTTCGCCCAGACCCTAACAGTCACTGATTGTCCCGTGCCGACTTTGACCATGAAATGGTGACTCACCATGTAAAATTCAACTGTACAATATTTCTCAGTTAATATTAAAAGTTTGTTGTACTGCAAATGTTTTGCAATTGATTTCTCAGTTGTTCAACCATGATAATTCTGGTATAATAAAAATTTCATTCAAAATTTCAATCCACATTAAAAATATGTAGCAAATTTTCAAGTGTACTAAGTTTAATTTAAATGAAGAAAACAAAATTGGTAAGTTTTACACTAACTCCATTCAACTCTAGACATTAACCTATTTTAAATTGTTACTGGCAAACAAAATCTTTTTGCGGCTTTCGAAGCTTATACAATATTTTTTGCAAATTATTTTTAGTGAATCCTATTTTTTTGATTTTTAAGTTTAGAAAACCCCTGTCATTTTCAAGGTCTGGATAACATATTCTACACATTAGTAATCATTATTTTTTTATTAATGTACAACTGATAACTTTCAAATGTATGCGTTTCCAAAAAACCATTTTTGGGCTTGCTACTATTAACCTCCTGAGGCCTGAGATCCAAATAATTTATTTTATTTATTAAGTCAGCCTTAATTGCCATTGATGGGGAACATAAAACATGGTAGTTTACAAAAGTTAGGAACTTTTTAGCATAACCAGATTTTTTGCATCATATATGATAAATTTCAGCCTGAAGTTGCACTTTAAACGAAATAAAGAAATTCTGAAAAAAACATGCAATATGTTACAAAACATGTAAAAATACAATTCATTCAAATAACAATAATTAAAAATTTTGTTTATTTGTGGAAATCTCGAAAACAAAAAGTCTTTTGGAATGTAATTAGTTTTTACTCAGGAAGAACTTCAGCACCCTGCTGAATAACCAGTGTCATGGTTCTGGCACGCTGATTTTGGAAAACTATTGCTGCATGATAAATAATTAGTACCCATTGAAATATAGTATCACACCTCAGATGAAAAATAAGCATACCAATAAGCACAGGGACACTTTATAAAATTCATCATATATGATATGTTTTGTCTCTGGAGGTTAATTTGAACAATCGAATAAATTAAAGACACATTCAATTTGTGGAATTCAGTTTAAATGAGGGGAAACTGTAGTTACCTAACTATATATATAGGTCCAAACTATTGCAAAATACTTAGTTATAGATGATGTTAAAATTCCTTGCATTACAAGTATTTTCTTCAATATGCAAAATTCACAAAATATTTTGCTAAACTTGAGTGCCAGATATTTAGTGGGTTTGACACAATTGAACAGCAATTCATATTAATGTTAAAAAGTTTGAATTTCAGAGTATTAATCCTACATTATGCAGATATGCTTTCTTATCATCATTAGCTGTTACTTAGTATATTTGTTAAATGGCGACCAGAACACATTTAAAAAATATGCAGAAGAAAACTG
This sequence comes from Hofstenia miamia, assembly GCA_900660155.1. Classification (NCBI taxonomy): domain Eukaryota; kingdom Metazoa; phylum Xenacoelomorpha; order Acoela; family Hofsteniidae; genus Hofstenia; species Hofstenia miamia. The sequence continues at coordinate 111,787 of CABFPE010000788.1, forward strand.
TTTAGTTTTTTTCTTTCTATTTTTAAGTTTACCTTTGTAGCATCGCGGAACTAATTAGGGTAAATGTAATTAACCCTAAATCTATTATCCAGAATCCAAAGGTTGCTCCATAGCTATAGAAATGAAACCTAATTAAACTTGGATTTCAACATAACAACAAGATCGGTAATTAACTTTAACTAAATTCTTTTTATGCAAAAGAACAGCTGGGTTAACAAATCCACTTGGCATCACGCAGAAGATCCATCATTGAACTGATTGACTCATACTATCAATAAACGGTGCTATCCTAATTGTTTAAGTTTATTTTTTCTAATTAAATAAAGTTTTCTATCCTTAAATCTTAATAGGGTGCTGTTTTGCACACAACACACAAACTGCATGTGCTTAAATGTAATTAACATTTATAAAAATTAAATGTATATATATATATATAT
>CABFPE010000788.1:112722-128509 GCA_900660155.1 Hofstenia miamia
TATATATATATATATATATATATCTTTATATCGTGTTTGTAGCAGTATAACAAATACATATTTACAAAAATATATATAAAAATAATGTAAAAATCTGCAAACTAAAGATTCTTAAAATAAATATTAAAAAACACAAATTATTTACAAATTCAAAAGATAAAAAAAAGTTAACCTTCAATTTTTTCCTTTAGAATTTTTGAATGCCCGTATTTATATTAGTTTGCTAAAAAAAATTTCCTTCAATACTTTCTTAAATATCATTGTATTATGTTCTCTGCTGATTTGTAGTGGTAACTTGTTGCAATATTTAGAAACTGTAGGTGTTAAAGCGTCTGTCCAAAACTTATTCATTATTTTACTCTGCATGCCAATATATTTGTTCTGTTATTTGCGATAACATTGTTGAACAAAGGATTTTTTTAACAATTCTACAAAATATGCACGGAATACAGAACTAATTTTGCACTGTAGGCATTTGTTTTAGCTACTTTTCAGTACACTGCACTCTTGCAACCATTAACCTATTGAAATCAGCTATTTAAAGTGCATTACTGATTAGGGCAATTTGCCATCTTGAGGAAAAAACTGTTCATTTTTAAAAGATCATTTACACCCATAACATTCTTAAGCTTAATTCTCGTCCATGCATATTCATTAAAGATTGATTCTGCTATATATGACTACTCTAAATTTAAAATATTGACACAATATTTATTAAACTTGTAGAAAATGGATTAAATCTGCTATAACACATTTCTGATGTATAATATGTTTCCGAAAACTATTTTTAAAGGATGGATTAAATAAATATTATAATTTTTATTGAATCAATTTATGAAAAAATTAATTTGACTCTAAAATTGATTAACCAAAATATAACAATTTAAATACCAAAACATAAACGGATTTTTAAAAACCATAATTGTTTCTGTTCAAAAGTAACAGAAAAATAACCGTTATTTTATAACCATTATGATTTTCGTTACAAAATGACCAAAAATAAACGGTTTTTTATTAACCATAACCATTTCAGTTCAAAAATAACCGCAAACTAACCATTAGCGTCACAAATATTTTTACTTGGGATGTGCTTTATCATTTAAAGGGAGGCAAACAAAACCTTCAAAATATTTGACATCATTAATCAATTAAACTGATAGTGAAAAACTATAAAAAAACAGGTTTGAAGGTGTTCCTTATTTCTCAACCAAGGCAAGTCTTAATAGTTGTGAGATTGCAAAATCAGAAATGAAACAATTCAAATGTAATGAATGTGATTTTCAATGTTCATATGTTAGTACTCAGTAGATACATAAACGTAGACACTCTGGTATAAAGCCATTTAAATGTGATCAGTGTGACTATCAATGTTATGAAGCTAGTCAGCTGAAGCCACATCAACTTATACATTCTGGTATAAAGCCATTTAAATGTGATCAGTGTGAGCATCAATGTGCAGATGCTAATAATATGAAAAGACATAGACTTACACACTCTGGTATAAAGGCATTTAAGTGTGATAAATTCAATTTTGAGTGTTATCAATCCTCAACTCTGAAACAGCATGAATTTATTCATTCAGGATTAAAACTATTTAACTGCAATAAATGTGATTACAAATTTTACCTTTTTCTTTGCTTAAGGAACATCAACTTAAGCATTTTGAATTAGAGCCATATAAGTGTGATAGGGGTACTTAGGTTTCTATGTGGCTTTGAATCTTCAATGTCATAAGCTTTTAAACCATTTTGGAATGAAACAATTTAAATGTGATATGTGAAGTTATGAATATTCGTGGCATGGGGATCTGAAAGTGCATAAGATTTTAAGGCACTCCGGTTCAAATGCCATTTAAATGTGGTAATTCTTTCATGAATTTACAGTTTCATAAATTAACACATGATTGTAGTAACTCCGATCAATTTTGATAGATTATATTGAGGCTGCAAATGTTTAAAGTATCAATAACTTTTTGGTGTAATGTTGTAGAAAACGTTTTGTATGACAAAAATGAGATTATGCAAACAGTGGTTCCTTTTTTTGAAAGTGTATAGATGCTAGTAATATTATGTTTTACTTGTGTTAATGTGTAGTATTTTTTAATTATATTGTGAGTTTAGAGGTTTTCCATTTTGAAAAATTTCTGTTTTTGATATCTGCAATAAAAATTGTAAGACCTTTTAATTATTAGAATTATGTATTATTTCTGTACATTGCACAAGTGTTGGGCTGTCATTACGATTTTTAGGAAAAACGTGACCCATTCATGTCTTTTATTAGTTTTCAATCCCATGGAAAAATAGCTAGTGATTTTTAAGTTTAGCATTGCTTTGATTTTTACAGTTATTATAACTTAAAAATTTTCATGACAAATTGCTAATGGATTTCTACTAACTACATAAATGTCTATAAATTGTGTAACTGAACCTGAAAATTTAAAAAATGTAAAATTTAAAAAAAAGAAATATTTAGAAATGTTTTCAAACAGTACAGTATGTCTTGTTTTAAATGTGTGAACTTCATGTTTAAACCCTGAAAATGTTATTTTGCTCAAATGGCATGCAAGTAATATTTTTGTAGTCTGTGCATGCTTAAATTTATTGAATAAAATAACTTTGCAAAAGTAAGTTGTGTTAGATGGGTGAGGGCCAATAGATTGATTTTATGCAAGAGTTCTTTTTGTGACTGTGGATTTGAAATTGAGTTTCTCATAGAATCAAGACCCTTGCAGTTACACATGTGTTAGTTTTTTAAATTTATAATATTGTATTGGGAACCGTTATATTTTAGGACAGTATAATTTACACTCAATTTTCTAAAATTTTGATATAGAATGTTGTAAGGCAATGTATATGTAGTTCTCTTTTCAAATATTTGCTGGAATTTAACAAATGTTTAACTTGAATGCTCATTTCTAAAGACAGATTAAAAGCTATGTACTGCATCACTTGCTACCATTAATAAGCTAAGTTTTTACTACAAATTTCAATCCCATGAAAAAATAGCTAGTGATTGTTAAGTTTTAGCATTTTGATTTTTACATTTATTATAACTTAACAATTTTCATTAATCAGGACAAATTTCTAATGGATTTCAACTAACTACATAAATGAATATACTTTGTATAACTGGACCTGAAAATTCATAAATGAAATATTTAAAAAATGAAACATATAAAATTGTTTTTAAACATTACAGTATAGGTTTTGACTATTTTATTGAAGTAGTCTCGAAATTCTTCAATTATGTTAATTTATTGGATTCTAGTATGAAATGGTCCTGACCATATTAACTCATGCTCCATACAGGAATGTAGTGTAGAGTCAATCAGGGATTTCATGATTATTATTTTAATTGATTTTTCTACTTGTAATGACGTCAATATGACGTAAACCTTTATTTTGTTTGTAGTTTGTAATAACAGTTGAATGTCCCCTTGCTTCAGTGCTATGTAGTATTTTTGCTCAAATTAAATTGCGAGGGAAACATGATCATTGCTTGATATTATGTTGTAAACAAAGGCAGGTAATTATTTACCTTTTATATAATAAGAAACAATGTAGAAAATTGGTAATAGAATTTATCTAGCTTCAACTTCTGTCTAAACTTTGTATTTAGTAAATTCTTTTTCAATTTAGTATTGATTGTGTAAGCAGTGGCAACAATTTGGGAGTAGTTTCTTCAAGTACTGATGTGACACATAGCGATTCAGACAGTAAGCAAGCCCAAATTGTGGACGGCATTAGGTTATGTGTATGTATAGAAATAATAAACCTCTCATTAAATTGCAACAAGTAAATGCAATAATAATTGATTACTCTGTGATGATATTATACTGTTGGTTAACATGAATGCATGGTAATTACATGCTATTATTTAGTGAGCTGAGAGATAATAATGCAAATGTGCTGTTTAATTTTGTAGTGAGATAGATAATAAAATGTGAGACAAATAGGGTAGCACCTATCAAGCAAGTTATGCACTTCTCTTTTTGGACATCACTTCAGCTGGAAGCCATATGAATTGGTCATCCTTGAAGTTACCTAAACAGTTCCTAGCTACTTGGATGAACTACCTATGCTTTTTTCTTTAATGTTTTACTATTCTAAATTGCTGGAATTGGAGCTGTTATGATAAGGTTACTTATGCAAACTTCTGCTGTGACAATGAGTTCTGTAGTTTAATTAGACTTCCCAGCTCCCAATTCCACAGTAGGAAATAGTACTTCACAAGGTGTTGTAGTAACTTCAAAAAATATTACTATGATTCTGAAGACCTGTACTTTCTTACCTACAAGTATTCAGGCAATGTTTGCATGCTTACTGAACTATTTGAACAATTTAAGCATGCTTGATTAAGCAATTGACATGTATTCAGGGGAGCATACAGGATTTTTGACTATGGAAAATTGGGACAAAGCCCTGTGCCAATTAGTGAATTTTTTGAAATGTAGACCCCAAAAATGTATTTCACAATATTAGTTTTGAAATATTATTTTAAACAATTAAAAAAAACCAAATATTGGAAAAACTCAATTCATAATTTTCTTTTGGTTCAATTGCTGTTGGTAAAGTTGAAGAGAAAACACATTATTCTTTAAAAATATTGAAAAGTTTGAAATTCTCTTCATATGTAGTGCTCAAATGTTGATTAAGTTTAGAATTCATGAATGCAACAAAAACTTTTATTGTCACTTGATGTGTGCAAATGTGTCCCAAAACCACTGACGTTTGTAGTGCGCAAAATCTGATGACGCCTATTCAAAAGCATGTTCTGGTAATAAGGCAGCCTGGTTGCATATTTAAAACAAGAGAAGCCGTCCCTAAATCACAGTATTTTCAGATTCAGGATAGTGCTTAAGAATTTTTTATGCTATCATGAAAAATTTTCAAAAATACACAGGCAGCTAATGGCTAAAGATGGCAATCTTATAAAAAAGAACGGAAAGGTTTAATAGGAAGCGCGTCATACTGCATCATTATATTACCAGGGCGCATGCTGCTTGAGGTCTCGTAAAAAATTGCAAACCTAGGCTGAGAAATTCTTTCACATCCACTGTATTCTCTTACAAGGCACCATATTTTTATTGCCTAATTTTTTCTTACATATTTTGAGTGAAAATATTCAAAATGGAAGAAGATATCAAAAAGCAATGAAGAAGCACTTTTAAAGAATGAGATATGTTAATTGCTTGCAGGCTGGAAAAATGTCAATTATATTATTTCATAAAGTTTATTGATGATAATAAAAATTTGAATTTTTTCTATTCCAAAATGGATAAAACTTTCCATAGATTGAATATCTTCACTTTGCTGACTTCATATAAAATTGATCGATTTTTCAGTTTGTTACAACCAATGTGGGTGTGCTAGAAGATTACATCAAAAAAATTGAAAATAATCAATTGCAACTTAGAAGATTGTTATACTTTGTAGAGAAATTTCTTTAAACATTATAGGATAGGCTTTGACAATATTTTTTAAATAATCTTCAAAATCTACAGCAATTATCAATGTTCTTAGTTTACTTCATTCTAATATCACGAAATGTTCCTGATCATATGTGCATCTGTATATACCATTATCCGTATTAAAACGCGTCCTCTAAGACTTTGGCATTGCCAGACCCCTAGCGCAAGGTATTTGGCAGAGGGTTATCAATAACTTATCATTCTGAAGAACAGCATTTTCTCACAATGTAACTTTCTAATGAAAGAAATTTCCCATTTAATATTAAAAGTTAGTTGTATTGCAATTGCTTGCAATCGATTTCTCAGCTGCTCAACAATAATAATTCAGGAATATAAAATATTTAGTAACATTTAATGCAAATAACAACTAACCTGAAATTTGTTCATTAACTCAATTCATTAACCCTTTCAACCCGAAATTCTTTTTCTTTAATTATAATTATTTTTAGATTCTAAATGGCTAAAACATATAATGTAAATTGAAAATAATCAATTGCAACTTAGAAGATTGTTATACTTTGTAGAGAAATTTCTTTAAACATTATAGGATAGGCTTTGACAATATTTTTTAAATAATCTTCAAAATCTACAGCAATTGTCAATGTTCTTAGTTTACTGCATTCTAATATCACGAAATGTTCCTGATCATATGTGCATCTGTATATACCACTATCCATATAAAAAAGTGTTCTCTAAGACTTTGGCTTTACCAGACCTGTAGCGCAAGGTTCTAGGCAGGGGGTTCACAATAACTAATGATTCTGAAGAACAGCATTTTCTTACAATGTAACATTCTAGTGTACAAAAATTCTCATTAAATATTAAAATTTAGGCTTATTGCAATTGCTTGCAATTGATTTCTCAGCTGCTCAATAATAATTCTGGAATATAAAATATTTACTAACACTTAATGCATAAAACAACTAACCTGAAATTTATACCTTGACTCAATTCATTTACATATTTCAAAATCCTAAAAAAGTTGTAAATGGCAACCAAAATCTTTGAAACTTTGTAGACTTTTGACTCTTAAAACTTCAATTTTTGTAAAAGATTTTTCCGCAATATTTTTTATTGATTTTTAGGATTTGTAAAGGATAAACCCCTGTCATTTCTAAGTTCTTAATGACATATGCTACACATTAGTAATCTTTATTTATCTTTTATTACTGCCCAATTGGTAACCTTCAAATATATGAATTTTGATTAACACAATTTTTGGGCTTGCTACTATTGAGTTGAACAATCAAATTTATTAAAAACATGCTCAATTTGTAGAGCTGTTTGATTGAGGGGAATGCTTAGCTACCTGATATTTGCAAAACACTTAGTTTTTGATGATGTTAAAATTGTAAGAATTTTCTTCTAAATACAAAATATATTTTAATGACATCTAGTGCCAGGTTTTTAATGGGTTTGTCGCCATTGAATGAAATAATTATTTTGAGTTAAAAAAGTTTGAATTTCAGAGTATTCATCCTAAATTTTAGAGATATGCTTAATTATCAAATTATTTCAACAAATATTACCCCAAATGATTATAATTTTCAGTTTATGTGCAATATGCAAATTTCTTAAAAAGCACAAAATACAAAAAATTGCTATAATCACATTCTTAAATATTTTTACAATTTTATTGGAAATAACAACATTCTCGTTTGTATTTGGGCACTAAGATTTCACACTAATTTCCAATAATAGAAACATATTTTTGGCAAGAAGACGTTTATCAACCTGTCTTAAGGATCAAATCTAAAACTGTAGTAATAAATAATAGTAATAAATATTCTCCATTCTGTGTCAATTACACCCCATCTAACAAGAACCCTTGAACGTCTTGTTCTGAAGTTTCATCTTAATGTGGCTTAATATAAACACTTGGATCCTAATCAACATGGATTTTGTACTTTTGGCTCAAAAATTTGCTTAATAATAGAAATAAAAAATATATTACATATAAAAAAGAATGAAGGATTTGAATATGCTCATATCTTATCAATAGATTTGTCAAAAGCCTTTAAATATGTTCAAGATTCAGTTATTATTGAAAAATTGGACTCATATCCAGAAGTCAACAAAGGTGTAGTTTCCTGGTGTGCTGACTTCCTGACAAATAGACAACAACGTGTAATTGTTAATAGAAAGGCATCACAATGGTGATCCACAAATCTTGGATTTCCACAATGCACTGTCTAAAATCCTATATATTTTAATATTACAACAAATGACTTGAAGATTCCAGAAGTATGCTGTGAGCAACTACAGTATTTGTTTTTGGAAAAAATGGAGAAAATGATGCATATGAAATTTTGATTCTTATATTAAAATGGTACAAAGTTCACAATTTCCTCATAAATGCTACTAAATCAAAAGAGCTTATAATCCCTCTTCAAAGAAATTGTCACATACCAACCCAAAATACTAAGAATTTCTTATTAGTAAATGAAATACTTGGAATTACAATCTCCAGCCACTTTAGTTTTCAAAGTCATGTGCTGAATTTAATGAAAAAGATTAACCAGCACATTTACTTGCTCCTAAAGCTTATACATTTGGAATTCTTGATTTAGGGCGAAAAAATAGTGAAGATGCTTCTGTATCACAATGGTTTCAAATTGAATATAGTGTGAATAGTTTTTAAGCTATGAGTGCTTAAGAAATTTTTGTACAATAATTAATAATTTATAGAAGAGAACAGAGAGGTTCAATAGAAAGAGCGTCATGCTGCATCATGATAATACCAGGAAGCATGCTACTTGAGAACTTATAATATTTGCAAACCTAGGCTGGGAAATTCTTCCACATCTACATGACAATGAAAAGTTTGAAACTTTCTTATTTTTACTCATTGTTTCAGTGCAAGATTGCATTAACCATGATCTCAGTTTTGTTATGTTTTCATTACAAACTACAAAATTCAATAAAACTATTATCAAACCAAGTTTCAGAGATAAAAATAATATTTAGATAATTGCTGCAGTTCAGTGCATTATTAAGTTTAAGTATGACTTTCAATTAAATGATTTTGATATTTTGCAATATATGCTTATAACATAATTATAATTTTGACAACAATGCAACAAATTTTATCATAAACTACTTAGAAAACAGGCAATGCATGTAATAGTAAATAATAAACATCAAACTATATTGTAATTATTAGGTCAATATGAATTCTCGATTTCAAAATATAATAATAATAAATTTTTGAACAATGAAAAAAGTATAAAAATAAGGTTCAAAATAAACTGTTTTCTATAATTCCACTTAGTTGCACATGGATATTACTTAGTTACAGATGTTATTCTTTCAAAAAAAATATTTTCATTTCTTTGATAATATTTCTACTTCAATTTTTTCATAAATTCTTAAAAATTTGATTCTTCTTAAGCTGATTTCAATGAACTATATTAGATATTTAACAAATGAATAAAATTTAGCCAACCCATATGTTGTGTTTCAATATTTTAGACCGAAATAAGTAATAAATGTGATCATCATAGATTTATAAAATGAAATTATACACAATTTTATCATATGACACTTCTTAATTGACTATTTTATATTATCAGTACATTCATAGCATGGTATTACCTATTGCAAAAGAGTATGTAGAATCACAACAATATTGAGTCCATTATTGTGGGTGTATAGATTAAATAATATTTTCTTAAATTATACATGTCACTTATAATCAAAAATTGAACATGTGACATCATAAATGCAACAAATCAAGTAAAGTGGAGAATCAGGTACCAACAATCGTTGACTTAACTGATAGTAAACAACTTTAAATATAACATCTAATAAATAGATTATTTAAATTCTTCTCAATAGTATTTGTGACTATGATTTGGAAATAGAAGAGCATATGAATTAAAGTGATTTCCAAAAATTTCAATTTTAAATGTTTTCCTGATTTCACAACCAAGGCAAGTCTTAATAGTTATCAAATTTCATATCTGAAATGAAGCAATTAAAGTGTAATGAATGTGAGTATCAATGTTCACATGCTAGTAATATGAAGCGACATCAACTTACACACTCTGGTATAAAACCATTTAAATGTGAAAAGTGTGAGTATCAATGTACAACTGCTGGTAATATGAAGCGACATCAAATGACACACTCTGGTTTAAAGCCATTTAAATGTGATAGGTGTAATTATAAATCTTCACGGTTTGACCATCTGAAAAGCCATAAGCTTTCAAAGCATTTTGGTATAAAGCCATTTAAGTGTAATCAGTGTGAATATCAAAGTTCAACTGCTGGTAATATGAAGAGACATGAACGTACACACTCTGTTATAAAGCCATTTAAGTGTGATAAATGCAAATTTGAATGCTATCAATCTGCAACTCTGCAACAACATCAAATTATTCATTCAGGAGTAAAACGATATAAGTGCACTAAATGTGATTACAAATGTTCACATTTTGCTCAGCTGAAGGAACATCAACTTAAGCATTTTGAAATAAAGCCAATTAAATGTGATATGTGTAATTATAAAACTTTGTGGGATTGGAATCTGGAAAGTCATAAGCTTATAAACCATTTTGATTCAAAAGCAATTTAAATTTGATAATTGTGGTTATGAATGTGCTATCAACAGTTAAGACATAAGGAAATTAGAGGAAAATCCATTGTGATAAAAGAGATTGTGTCCACACATTTCAATCATTTGTATGACAAAAATGAGATTATTGAAACTGTTGTACACTGATTTTGTAAATGCATAGGTGCTTGTCAATATTTTATAATTTGTTTTAGTGTGTATTATTTTTGAAATTTTATTGCAAGTTTAGATGTTTATTATGCTTATGATTTTCTGTTTTTAGTATCAGGAATAAATGTTTCTTTACATTTAGCATTTGCTGATCTGATATCACGATTTTTAGCAAAAAACTTTTAACATGCAGCTATATTATTAAATGTGTGAAATTCACTTCTAAGTGATGAAATCTGAGATGTTATATTTTGTATTTAAGGTATTCAAATAATATTTCTGTAGCTTTTGCAAAAAAAAATTTATTAAATTAAGAAAATTTTGCAAAATTAAATTTTTTTTAGACTGGGAAGGCAGACAGTTGTAGTGGCATAATTTACACGTTTTGCCATTCATTAAAACTTGATTTATAACAAATTTTACATAATGTATTTAATCTGGATCTTCTATGAAGCACATTCTCAACTCAGATGTCTGGAGGCTGCTGCACTTGGAACAGAAGATTGTATGATCATCATCTCTGTATAGAAATCAAAGTTAGAAATGTGCATAAAAAATTTATTATTAGGCCAAACATGTTTTTGAAAATTGTGTAATTCATATTTGTCTGTGAAATTAATATTTTTATATTAGGAAACTTCTTATTTTGGACTTCTATTATTCACTAACAATATTCTAAAATCCTGATATAAAATGATCTAAGAGAGTATATGGTGGCTTTTCATATCATTGCTGGAATTTTATTTTCTGAAAATAGATTGAACACTGTGTACTACATCATGCATTACTAGGAAATGAACTAGTACTAAGTAACATATTTTTTAAAATTTTCTCTCAAATAAAAAATTGCTAGTGATCTATAAGTTTTAGCATTATTTGATGGTGATTATTATAATTATTAGCATATTTAGATGTCTGCAAAACATAAATATCTGGCTTTAACAATTTTCATTAAGGACAAATTTTAAATTGATTTTAACTAACTATTTAAATTATTGTGCATTGTGTATCTGAAGCTGAAAATTGATAAAATATAATGATTTATAAAAAATTTAATATAGCAGTTGTATATCAAAATATCTTCAAACATTAGAGGATAGCATTTGGCTATATCAATGATGTAGGCTCAAATTTTTTCAGCATAATCATTCTTAGTGTACTACATTCTAATATGAAATCGTCCTGACTATATGCATCATGTTCCTCTAGAGGGATTAGTACCCATACATGGCCATATTGCATAGAACTTGGCAGGGGGTTGCAATAACTTAATTGGGGTTACTTCAAAAAATATTTCTATTATTCTAAAGACCAGTAATTTAAAAAATGCTTGTATTCAAGCCAATTTAGCAACCTTACTAAACTATTTGAAAAATTCAGGCATGCTTGGTTAAGCAATTGACTTGTATCAGGCATAGATTCAGGGGAGCAAACTTTTTTTTTGACTATGTAAATTTGGGACGAGACGAAGCCCTGTTCCAATCAGTAAAAATATTGAAAAATCCATCTCTAAAATGTATTTAACAACATTTTTGAAATATTATTGAAATCGAATGGGGGAAATTTCAAATTGTCTCCTTTGCGCAAGACATGGCATAAATCGAAAATTAATAAACTAATGCAAACACATTCTACATTACCTTTCTCATATTTTAATGGCTAATATTGATTGGATATGTAATTAGTATATTTTCTTTAAAAATCGTAAACTATTCTTGAAAAAGGTACATAAATTGTAAATGTAATTCTTGAAAAATTTGTTAATTTTTAGTAAAATTATAGTACTTTGATTGTCATTGTTAACAGCACTAAATATTTAACAGATGTACAAGTACGGAGGACCAAGACTATTTTTACAAGATATTATTGACAAATAAATTTGACCAAAAATTGAGAATCCAGTGCTATCAAATGTATATGTAATTTGGATTATATGACGCTCTGGTTAGTATTGGCAAGCACTAAAGATTCATAGCAGGTTAATATTTAAGGACCTTGGTCCTTTGTAATTGCAATTTATATAAATGATTTCTACATTTACTAAAAGGCCGAGGACACATGCCTAATAAGTTCCACTTAAATATTTAAAGTTTTGAACACTTAGAAGCAAAAAATAAGTTTGAGTTTTTCTTGATATGTGCAAAGATGTCCCAAACCCACTAGGCGTGTCGTCCACAAGGCCAGACGACGCCTAATCAATGGCATGTCTTGGCTGTGAGAAAGAGACTGCTTGCAGATTTGGAGCAAAAAAGAAAGAGAAGACCATTATTGATCTCATAGTGGTTCAAGATTGAGGATAGTTTTTATATATTTTGAGCTATGACCGCTATAGAATTTTTATACAGTCATGACAAATTTTCAAAAATCCAGGAGCAGTTTAAGGCATTTTTGGCATTTTTATAGAAGAGAACAGAAGATTTTTAATAGGAAGAGCTTCATACTATATCATGATAATACCAGGAGGCATGCTGCTTGAGGATTCATAAAAAATTACAAACCTAGGCTGAGAAATTCTGTCACATACACCATGTTCCCTTACTTGGTACCATCTGATTATTGCTTGATTTTCTTCTTACAATTTTTTTCAGCGAAACATTTTAAAATTGAAGAAGATATCAAAAAGCACTTGTGAAGCACTTTAATGACGATAATAAAAATTGGAATTTGTTCTATTCAAGAAACGGACAGAACTTTTCTGAAGATTGAATATGCTTGGTTTGCTGAATTCGTATAAAATTTTTCAATTTTTCGGTTTATTTAACTAATTTTGGGCGTGCTAGAAGTTTACTTCAAATAATTTAAAAAATCGAAATAGAATTTTAGAAGAGTATATTATACTAATACAATTTTTTAAAATGTTTGAATTTAAACCGCATTCACTGCAATATGTGTAATTTCGTAATGTAAGCTTTTAAACTTGAGGCTATTTCCATGACAAATTTTTTCCAATATTGCATTCCAAGTTGGCCCAGGCCCTAACAGTCCCGGATTGTCACGTGCCCTCTTTGACCATGAAATGGTGACTCACCATGTAAAATTCTAATGTACAATATTTCTCCGCTAATATTTAAAGTGTGTTGTACCGCAATTGTTTTGCAATCGATTTCTCAATTGTTCAACCATGATAATCCTCGTATAATAAAAATTTCATTCGAAATTTCAATCCAAATTAAAAAAATGTAGCAAATTTTCAAGTGTACTAAGTTTAATTTAAATGAAGAAAACAAAATTGGTAAGTTTTACACTAACTCCATTCAACTCTAGACATTAACCTATTTTAAATTGTTACTGGCAAACAAAATCTTTTTGCGGCTTTCGAAGCTTATACAATATTTTTTGCAAATTATTTTTAGTGAATCCTATTTTTTTGATTTTTAAGTTTAGAAAACTCCTGTCATTTTCAAGTTCTGGATAACATATTCTACACATTAGTAATCATTATTTTTTTATTAATGTCCAACTGGTAACCCGCGTTTCCACAAAACCATTTTTGGCCTTGCTAATATTAATTTGAACAATCGAATTAATTAACGACACATTCAATTTGTGGAATTCAGTTTGGATGAGGGGAAACTGTAGTTATCTAACTATCCATAAGTCCAAACTATTGCAAAATACTTAGTTATAGATGATGTTAAAATTCCTTGCATTACAAGTATTTTCTTCAATATGCAAAATTCACAAAATATTTTGCTAACCTTTAGTGCCAGATTTTTAGTGGGTTTGACACAACTGAACGGCAATTCATATTAAAGTATAAAAGTGTGAATTTCAGAGTATTAATCCTACATTATGCAGATATGCTTATTTATCATCATTAGCTGTTACTTAGTATCATTGTTACATAGCGACCAGAACACATTTAAGAAATATTCAGAAGAAATTCAGAAGAAATCTATGTTTAGTTTTTCTCTGTCTATTTTTAAGTTTACCTTTGTAGCATCGCGGGACTAATTAGGGTAAATGTAATTAACCCTAAATCTATTATCCAGAATCCAAAGGTTGCTCCTATAGAAATGAAACCTAATTAAACTTGGATTTCAACATAACAACAAGATCGGTAATTAACTTTAACTAAATTCTTTTTATGCAAAAGAACAGCTGGGTTAACAAATCCACTTGCCATCACGCAGAAGATCCATCATTGAACTGATTGACTCATACTATAAATAAACGGTGCTATCCTAATTGTTTAAGTTTAATTTTTTTTAATTAAATAAAGTTTTCTATCCTTACATCTTAATAGGGTGCTGTTTTGCACACAATACACAAACTGCATGTGCTTAATTGTAATAAACATTTATAAAAATTAAATATATATATATATATATAAATATAATGGGATTTGTATCTAGCGCCCGCAGCTTGCGATTTTCTGAAGTATCCCTCACTGTTTTTGATCTAAATCCAGAATAATTCATTTAATCAAAAATTTTTTACATTGCTGATTTGGAATAGGGGCCTAATTTCTTATGTATGAGCTTCAGTTTTTTTCAAAAAAAACTTTTTTTTGTATCCAGAGCTCTCTGCCCTAGATACTATCTAGCGCCCTTATCTAAGTGTATATGCTTTTTTTTGTATTTCATGTTTTTAGCAGTACAACAAATACATTTACAAAAATATACATAAAAATGATGTCAAAATCTGCAAACTAATGATTCTTAAAATAAATATTATATACACAAACTATTTACAAATTCAAAAGATAGAAAAAATTTTTTGCTATGGAATTTTTGAAGGCCCGTATTTATATTGGTTTGCTAACAAATTTTCCTTCAATAGTTTCTTAAATATTCTTATATTATGTTCTCTTCTTATTTGTAGTGGTAACTTGTTCCAATATTTAGAAACTAGGTGTTAAGGCGTCTCTCCAAAAATTATTCATTACTTTTACTCTGCATGCGAATATATTTGTTGTTATTTACGCTAAAATTTTCGAACAAAGGATATTTTAACAATTCTACAAAATTTTTAAAGTTTGGATTAAATAAATTACTATAATTTTTATAGAATAAATTTATGAAATAATTAATTTGACTCTAAAATTGATTAACCAAAATATAATAATTTAAATACCAAAACATAAACGGATTTTTAAAAACCATAACTGTTTCCATTCAAAAGTAACAGAAAAATAACCGTTATTATATAACCATTATGATTTTCGTTACAAAATGACCAAAAATAAACGGTTTTTTATTAAACATAACCGCTTCAGTTCAAAAATACCCGAAAAATAACCGTTAGCGTCACAAATTTTTTACTTGGGATGTGCTTTATCATTTAAAGGGAGACAAACAAAACTTTCAAAACAGACAACGCAAGTAATAATAATTTATAAACATCATGCTATAGTGAAATTTTTAAGTCAAAATGAATTCACGCTTTGTAAATCATGTGCTTCATGTGCTTTATCATTTAAAAGGATACAAACCAAACATTCAAAATATGTCACATCATAAATGCAACAAATCAATTAAATTGGAGAAGCAGGTACCCACATTAATCAACTACTAATAGTAAACAACTATAAACAAAACATGTAATAAATAGATTGTCCTAAAATGATCTCAATAATGTTACTGTCTAGA
>CABFPE010000788.1:308909-327116 GCA_900660155.1 Hofstenia miamia
TAATGAAATATCAGAATGGCGATTTTTGAAGGACCACCACCACTCTTTCCCGGCCAATTGTTCGTCTTTCCACTTGTTAGGGAGGTGCGTCAGTTGTTTTCTTCGATAGAGAGCTCTGGCAAAAACGAAGGCTTTATGGCGCACTTCTGTGACTGTTAACGGGAAACCCCGCCAAGCAAGAAACAAAATTCGGTCTTTGAATGTCTTTTCTTGTGTTGGGCTCAAAATTGTAGCCCGGCCTCTGTCACAAGTTGGCTTTTCCATGTGTCGTATAAGTGTAGTATGAGGAATTTTGTATGTTCTAAATGCATCTGCTAAGCGAATTTCATCATGCTGAACCGCTAGAACAGCTTCACGCAGCAATTCTGGACTGTAACTCTGTTGGGTCGTTTTTCGTCTATATGTATGTGGCATCTAAATATAAATAAAAAGCACCTTAAAGGCCAATGAAATTTAATACACTGCCACAGAAATGCCTATTGTATATTATATAACCTATTTACCCCGCCTATAAAGTGCGGTTGAATTATCTAAATATTAATAAACTGGGTTGTGATAGACAAAAAATTGTATTATTTTATTAATACACGCTCGAAAATTTATATAATAGTGTAAAAAACTTACCTTGAAGCTGTTGGATGGATGGGTAAAAATACAATCGCAAAACACTCACAAATAAATTTACTGTGCTTATACAAACAATAAACGGACGTACAGTTGTTGAGACTCAAGATTAAAATGCGTTATATTTACCCTGTGACCTATTTACCCCGCTCTACCCTACAAACATATTAATTAACAATAAGTTAGTGATAAATTCTTTTGGCGTTTTTAACCAAACAACTGTGAATGGGGTTTCTAAATTTTGCACAATGATAGAGTATCACATATGAAACCTTAGACATGAAGTTTATTGTTTACAACTCCCTGGGAGCACTTGACACAATAGGCCAAAGTTATTTATTACAGCAAATCAAGATTTTGAGACACAAAAATTTCCGACTCAAATTTATTAATATTTTGTCCTCTTTCTTTGGTATGTGTGCCATATTTGAGATTTTCAGAAATATATTGGCTTTGAGTTAAGCAATTGAAAATTTCGTCACATCCATTGAAATGCAGCTCTAGTTATGGAAAACAACAGTTTCTACCAATGTCTTGGCTACTATGTAATTGCTTGTATAGTGTAGAGTAAGTTGGGGATATTTGAATTTTATTTTTAAATTTGATCAAATTCTTACTTTATAATTTTGTAATTTGTAGTGATTGCATCACTTTGACGTCGCCTCAATAATTTTGATAATAGTTTACGTTGCTATTAATTTGTCCCCTCAATGATGTATTACATTTTGTATGTTGCTAAATTGAATTTGCGAGGGAAAGTGATCATGTGTTTCGAAATTGTAAACAAAGGCAGGTAATTATTGAAACTTTGTAAAAATAGGGCAACTAATGTAGCAATCGAGCAAATAGAGTTTACTTCACCTTAACACGTTCAACTCTCTTCAATATTTACTTTACTGCTTAATCATATCATTATATTTATTATGATTGCTTAAGTCATAATGACAATTTGGGAGTCCTGCTAACTGTGAACTGATTCAACATGTAGCTTTCAGACAGTTGGCAGCCTAAATTGAGGACCATGGCCATCAGTGGGGTGCTAAGCCAGATAGTGAATAGAGTGGAGAGTCCAGTCCAATATTCCAGCCGTAAGCTATGAACTTAAGAAAGGAATTATGGAGCCAAGAAGAGCGAAATGCTTGCTGTTGTAGAATCTCTCAAGAAATTTCATTATTTCAACTTAGGACATCCTTTCATAGTGTGCACCAAAAACAGCACACTCGCCTGGCTAAAGAAGTTTTCCAGTGACAAGTCTAATATCATAGCCAGGTGGATCCAGTACTTAAATGACTGTTTTTTTACCATACAACAATGACCTGGGAAGCTGCACCTCAACACTGAATACTGGATGGCGCTTCCCAGTTAAGAATGAGACTTAAAGAAGTCAGCAGGAGAACGTGTCTGATTTAGGTTCATTCCACTCACAGAGTACGAAATGTTGCCTGAAATCAATGCTGATCAGCAGGGCTGAGCAATCCTGCCCATTCTCGTCTGCAAAGAGATCACCACAGAAGAGATCATCTACCATCAGAAGCATAACAAGGTCTTGTCAGAAATCATACCTAGAATAGCAGATCCTCTCTTCCCAATTGACCCAATCACAAATAGATACTTCAAGAGATACAGTTGGCAAGTTAATGAGCAAGGTCTCCCTTACGCCAAAAGCAGGAATAATTGGTTGGCTGTCCCAGAGTACTATCGGCATGACCTCATCTGGTGAGTACATGAGTGTGGCCACCTGGGCATCATCCAGACGGAGAAGACATTTTACACCAGATACATAATGATTGGCATAAGAGCCACAGTAGTAGATGTAATTGACAAGTGTAAGGCATGCCTATTACAGAACACCTGTCATTTCCCTGAACAATGGGCAGCCCTTGAGAGCTGGCATGTGGAGAGACCTAACAGAATAGTTCATATGGAACTCAAAAAACTGTCATGTAATGACAACAGCTACCAATACGTGTTGGTCATGGTAGACCATTTTACAATGTACGCAACGCATTATTCTGTTGAACAGCACCAATGCCAAACTAATAGCTGAAGAAGGGGTGGGTTCTCAAAATCAGACCTATGGAGAAGTTAATATCTGATAAAGGCCCTCAGTTTGAAAATAACTTGATGACAGCATTAAGTAGTGAATTGGAGATAATCCACGAATTTACCACAGCATACAACTCTCAATCAAATGGCCTGGTGGAGCTACTTAAGTGAACATTAATTAAATTGGTGTGAGTATCCCTGTCGCAAGCAGCAGGGAATCAATGGCGACATGTCGTCAAAGCTGTTGAATACTTTTACAATACCTTGGTCCATATGACCACAAGAGTGAGCCCATTTCACGCCATGTTTAGGAGGGAAGCATTGACACCCATGTCTATGATGTTCCCAAACTATCACTACGTGAGTGTGGAAATGTATGCAGCACAACTAGTAAATGAATTGCATCAGATCCATCTAACCAAATGCCATAACACGAGTCAGTCCGTCATCTGGCAGAAGAGAAATTTTAACAGAAAGCTTTATGGAGAGAAGCACAAGCATGGGGACAAAGTCTTTGCTAATTTTCCACGTCCAGTCACCAACCAAAATCAAATGCAGAAGTTGATTACTAACTGGCAGGGATTGTTCACNNGAATAATTGGTTGGCTGTCCCAGAGTACTATCGGCATGACCTCATCTGGTGAGTACATGAGTGTGGCCACCTGGGCATCATCCAGACGGAGAAGACATTTTACACCAGATACATAATGATTGGCATAAGAGCCACAGTAGTAGATGTAATTGACAAGTGTAAGGCATGCCTATTACAGAACACCTGTCATTTCCCTGAACAATGGGCAGCCCTTGAGAGCTGGCATGTGGAGAGACCTAACAGAATAGTTCATATGGACCTCAAAAAACTGTCATGTAATGACAACAGCTACCAATACGTGTTGGTCATGGTAGACCATTTTACAATGTACGCAACGCATTATTCTGTTGAACAGCACCAATGCCAAACTAATAGCTGAAGAGGTTATGAAAGAGTGGGTTCTCAAAATCAGACCTATGGAGAAGTTAATATCTGATAAAGGCCCTCAGTTTGAAAATAACTTGATGACAGCATTAAGTAGTTAATCCACGATAATCCACACAGTTTGAAAATAACTTGATGACAGCATTAAGTAGTGAATTGGAGATAATCCACGAATTTACCACAGCATACAACTCTCAATCAAATGGCCTGGTGGAGCTACTTAAGTGAACATTAATTAAATTGGTGTGAGTATCCCTGTCGCAAGCAGCAGGGAATCAATGGCGACATGTCGTCAAAGCTGTTGAATACTTTTACAATACCTTGGTCCATATGACCACAAGAGTGAGCCCATTTCACGCCATGTTTAGGAGGGAAGCATTGACACCCATGTCTATGATGTTCCCAAACTATCACGACGTGAGTGTGGAAAAGTATGCAGCACAACTAGTAAATGAATTGCATCAGATCCATCTAACCAAATGCCATAACATGAGTCGGTCCGTCATCTGGCAGAAGAGAAATTTTAACAGAAAGCTTTATGGAGAGAAGCACAAGCATGGGGACAAAGTCTTTGCTAATTTTCCACGTCCAGTCACCAACCAAAATCAAATGCAGAAGTTGATTACTAACTGGCAGGGATTGTTCACCATTGAGAAAGTGCTCGACCATAATAAGTACACACTATGTAATGGAAAGGTGGTTCATTTTCAACAGCTTAAACAAGCCATTAAGGACATCAAGCACATAATCATGGATGACAACAGTGAAATGACACTTATTGATAACCATATTGATATGTATGAGAAATACAATAACCTAACCAAACTTTCAGAGGTCGATTTTAAGAGTCTGAATATTATGGTACTAACATTTCTGATACTAATTTAAATAGTATATGTGTGCTGCCCCAATGCAGAGCAAGAGAGAACACTATGTTTGATCGCAATATTTGGAACCTTAACCTTATTAATCTGTTTAGGGATGATACCTCACTGCAAAAAGTGAGACCTACTATCACCTCCACGCCGCAATCAAGTGTGAAGGAGGTTGGACATTAGAGAGGGATTCGAGGCTTCAACTATGAGTGGGAGAAGTGTGTCTCCGCCTGAAGGAGCAAGCGACTGTAAGTGAGGACCTCACAATGATGCTGAGCCAATTCTGACATGATCAGGGCGATGCATGGCACAAACAATCCAGAGAGCAGAAAGCAACGTCGCATCTCCAACTCACTACTATGTTGGAGATGCTTGTCTCTACATGCATGGGAAGAGGTGCCCACGGACTGTAATATTTCAAAAATCAGTGCCCGTTTTAGTGACATTACAAATGTAAATAAAACCCCTATACGTGACTTGATAGCCCCCTCGACCTCTTTTGATTCGTCTTCAGCCACCTGCACAGTCTGTTCCCACAAAGTAGAAGAAAGAAAAAGAAGATGTCAAAGATCAGTGATGAGACTTGGCAGAAATTTCTGGCGGAGTACCATCCACATATCTTTTGTTGAGGACTTAACTCTAATTAACTTATGCCAATTCCTGAACAACTGACGGAAAATACAAGCCTTTGAGTGCATCAAAATTGACTTCCCCAATTTGTTGATTATTTACTTCTTATGGGTCAACAAGGTTCTCAAGCCAAGCATCATGGGGAACATTAAAATTGTATATCAGCTAGCCAAGGTGGAAATGATAAGGCTTGTGATGTTAATCTGCGCCAAATTCGAGGATGAAATCCCCAATCAAGTGGAGAGCCTAGACTTTAGAATGGAAAATTTCTTCATCATCTATCCCAAGTCGTACCAGCCAGTGTCTATGTATCATACTAATGTATTATCCGTCACAAAGCTCATTTTTTACACAGACCTGTTATTTAGGAAAATTGTAACAAAACATCTTGCAGCAGATCATCAGAAAATTGTTGATAATAATATTCAGGCCCAGACGTCGTTAGACCTACACAACCCCACACACACACTCACTACAAGAACATACTTTTTAGAGCTTCACTTTTGCCCAGAGTGCGGTCACCCTCAGAGAAATTAATCAAGTCTGGCAGAACCTTAAAAAAGATCAAAGCCCAGAAATGCATTGGCCTGATCTCAAAATTCAAAGTCCATCCTCACAATACCACAGATTGGTCAACTGAGTCCTCAATGAAATCCAAGTGTCCTACTAGATCCAAGATTGTAAGAACTACAAGTAGCAGCTTTTCTCAGAGACGAATATACCAGATATTTTCGCAAGAGGAGTGATATGGATCCTGTCATTTTTTCTTACACTACACCTTGGTGCAAGTACCTGGATAGAATTAACAAGAAAGTCTAACAAGAAAGTCGCCATATGAGATCACAGTTTGTTCACTAGTCTGGAAGGTAAAGAAGGTTGCTCCTCAGATGCACACCTCTGTCATCACCCAGTAAATGGAACAATACGAGAAGTATTATGCACAACTGGTGGGGGCGAGCAGAGTGACAGGCAAAATGTCCATCATGATAATCCACCATCTTCTAGGAATTTGTTCGTCAAACATAATCATCTTATATAAACATCTTCTCAGATATATGTGGGGCATAAATGCTGAGAAGAAGTTCGCAAAATTTATTACAAAGGATGAGTACAGAGGATGGTCCACTATGCACACAACGCATTATAGACTGGCTACCAGGATCCACCACCTGATTCAGAGAACTAATGACGGTCAACAGCATACAAGAGAAATCTTCTTCAACTTGGTACAGCTCAGCTACCCAGAATGTGGCTACAATCAGTTCATAGAAATAGCACGGAAAGTGAAGAGAGAAGATAAGGTCAATCCAATCACCATTCTAGAACAAGTAATAAAGAAGCCCAGGCATTTTTACAGAAAAGAGGAGCTGCTCAAGACATCCGCAGTACAGTTATCCCTGTCCATAAAGGATCTCATTGAGAAGGTTAACATTGAAAAATTCGAAGGCCTGCTGTCACCTCCCAAGCCGACCCCTCAGTGTCCATAACAGTAGAAAAACACATTTTGACAATTGAGCACCACCTGGAGGAATTCACAGAAGATCTCTTGATCCAAGAGCAAATTTTAGGGGAGTCTAAGGACAAAGATATTCTCGGCATGATGAAGTGGGTCCTTACCACTAAGGAGGAGTTGGTGCTTCTACTATCGCCAGGGTGATGCATGGTCCTGGATGTAGAATGCACCACTCCTCAGGTTAAAATCTTGAATGCACAAATTGATCTGCTACGTCCCCACCGATTGAGGAGCAGATTTTGGGACACACTTATGGAAGCCCACAGCAATTACCCAGTAACAATAGGAACTGCTAGCCTGTGAGAGAAACTCAACTTCAGTGACCTGGAATAAAGAGGGGATAATAACAATCTCCTGTGCATTCCACTGCCTTGTATTGAGACAATGCTCATACAACCAAAATGGAGAGTAAAGAAGGGAAAGAAAAAGATCGCCGTCCACCTCCCAGACAAGCTAAATTACGTCAGCAAAAGCCGTGACTAAGCCAAACCAATGACTACAAGTTAGTCCATGATCAGTTAATTGATGGTGATAACTGAGAGAGAGTTTTCATTGATGGAAAGCTGACAATTCACAACATCTTTGTCAGGGAACAACCAGTCCACTACCAGCTGAAGAAAATCCAGGAAAAGATCATGCAACTGAACCCATGGGTACTAGTATTATTCCAGGCATCTGGCGATCTCATGTAGATCAATAATGTGGAGATGATCATGCACTATGATGTTATCAACCGCATTAAATAATAACTATTCTAAGAGCCAACTTATCTGACCCTGAGCAGATGATGCTTCAACAAGTGTACGAATTCTGTTCCCTATTTGTTGATTATGCTACCTGAATGGGATTGCTATGAGAAGTGTTTGACGCCCGAGATGCTCACATGTCTGACACAGATGTGCTAATGACGCTAATGGTTGCACTGAAGCTGCTCCGTTTTTACAAGTGATTTTATGATACTTTTACCAGAAGACTTAAAAACCTTCATCACCATTGTCCCATGAGCTCAAAGCTGCCCACTCTCCAGTTCTTCCAGTTATGAAATGAGGTGGTTACACAATAAGAAGTCCTAATGTAGTTAACCCAAACCCCACAGTATGCCAAGGTAAAGAGCTGGGACAATATCCTCGCAATTGAAATTGTAAAAACCAAACAGAAAGTAGTGTCTGGGCCTCCCTACAGTTACTGCCCCAGAATTAAATTGAGCAAGGGGGCATGTAGAGTCATTCAGGGACTTTCTGAAAATTTATTTTGATTTCGATCTATTTCTTATTTTGTAATTAGTGTGATTAATTCACTTTGATGTCAGCTCCTTATGTTTTAGTTTAATTTATGATGCTATATTTATGTACCCTCACTTCTGTGATACATGTTTTTTGTTGCTCAATTGAATTTATGAGGGAAACATGATCGCATGATTTCTTGAGTTGTAAACAAAGACAGGTAATAATTTCAAAATATGTATGAATAGGGCAGACATTGTAGCAAAGCGCAATAGAGTTTACCTTACCTCAACTGTGTTCAAATCTCTTACACATTTACATTTTCTCTTTTCAATTATTTTATAATAATGATTGTGTAAGTTACAGCGACAATTTGTGAGTTACTGTTAACTGTGAACTGATTTGGTGTGTGGCTTTCAGACAGTTAGCAGCCCAAATTGTGGACTGTATTAAGTTATGGTTACATACATGAAAGATAAGACCTTCATTCAATTTCAACATGCACCAATAACATTATTACACTGTGATGATATCATAACACTGGTTAACGTCAATGCGCAGCAATTACATGCTATTTAATAGTGAGCTGAGAGATAAGAACTACATCAAGACTGTTATATTTGTATTGAGCTAGAAAATAAATATTGAGACAAATAAGATAGCACTGCACACTCAAATCACGAACTACCTTCCCCTCAGGTAGCACTTCGGCTGGAAGCCATATGACTTGGTCATCCGGATGTTTTCTTTCAAAATAGTAACAAATTACAATGGATGAATTACAGATGTTTGTTAGAATCATGGCTGCTCTATTAAGGTCACTTTTGCAACCTTCTGCTGAGTCAATTAGTTCCTTAGTAATGCTGCTATAGTTCCCAGCCACTGATTCTACATTATTCATATTATTAATTTTTGATGAAAATATTTTATAATCTCACCTTCTTCACTGTCTATTATTTTGATTGATTTCATTACTGTTTGCATGCATGAATTCATGGATTTCCCATAAATTTCTACCTTTGCTTTTTTTAACATATACAGTTCTGCTAATGTTCTAGGTGGACGCATCCTACTAATTCTGTCTTTTCCTGTGCATAAATTTGATGGAACTTTATTTTTCCCATTATTCATGTTATACTAACTGTAGCTTTAATCATTATGCCATTAACAGCTATTGTATGCATTAGGTTTTGTCAAAATTGTCATGATAAGTACATGCACATGTTTGAAAGGAGGTGGTGCTTTCCTTAGTTTTATAATTCAATATTTTCTTTACTTTTTTCAATTGACATTTGTTTTTGTTTATCTTTCAATTCACTTAAAACTTTGTCATCATGATAGTTTACTCCATCCTCTATTATATTGATTTGTTTTTTGCACTTCATTTTGTTCCCCATTTTCTCTATATTCATCAGCAACAATTGCTGTACAATTAGTAAACTTTATGTGTAGCAATTTATTTCATAGTTGCATAAAATTTTCATTCTGAGTCTTTGCAGTTTTAATGAAACAAATTCATTATAATTTCCATTGGAACAACTAATTTGTTCAGATCTCTGCTTTTTGGATCTCCCACAACCAAAATCTGATTTGCTTACATCTCTGTCATCAGCATTGTATTATTTTTGTATGCGTATATATAATATAATATGATATAACATCATTAATGCCAGTCCTGCAGAGAATTGATGGGTATCCAACATTCTTGCAGAAGCAATTTGCAAATTTGCAGCTAACTGTTTGGTGGTGACACAGTACTTGATTCAACTAGCACTTTCACAGATAGAAAAGATTGCTCCTTCACATGTTTAAATCAGGAAAACACTGCTGAAGCTCTTCTATTTCTTTTCAAGTCTTTGCTATCCACACCCACAAACATTGAAAAACAACCAGAAAATCCCTCTCTCAACCCAAAATGATTCAAAACAAAATTGCCCTCATTCAAACAAATGTACTTTATTATCCAAACACTTCTGCTTTCCCAGAGTGCTGCCTGCACTGCAAAAGTAAACAAACCACCCATAAAGAAGATGAATCCAGGAACAATGACACTTATCATAGGAAGCAGCATCCTCAAGAACATTCATGCATGTAATTTTCTTCAAGATCAATTCACAACCATTCAATTTTATCCAGCAAGTAATACTACAGCTGTGACACAATAAATAGCATAATATGAAAGTGCAGCATCATCCAAACAAATCTTAAGCTGCTAATGTCAATTAAGAAGAATAAGAAGAATAAGATTGAAAATGAATATTAAAAACATATTGTAAAAAGTTATGATCAGCTTAGATTAATTTGTACAATGCTACCAAGTAAAAGCAGTGTAATTAATTAGAGATTAGTATTTGTCAATAATAATATTTTTGTTGAAATGAAGGGGGCAAAATCACTTCCATTATTTTTAGCCACCATATTGGCAGACAAACAGTTTAAAATTCAAAATCAACAGGTACTTTTCTGAGTTACTATAAATAGATTAAAATTCATGTAATCAATTGATAAAGAAATTTCTTTGGAATTCTTATATTGTTTCTTTGCTATGGTTTGAATATTTAATACAATGTCAAGTTAAACAAGTTGTGTTTAGTAGTGGTCTGGATCCATCATGGGAACAATTCAAGGGTCTTTGTGCCAGACCATGAAACTGCACTTAAGTTAGATATAGGGGTTTTATTTTTAATTAGTTGACTACTGAAAAATTATTTACATGTATTGAACTTAACAAACTTGAATTATGCATATTGACAGAGTGATGCTCAACACTAATCAATTTACATCCAATCCCTACAAATTCCACTCAAAGTTACTCAACATCATCACAGAAGTCAGGAAAAATTCACATCTCTCAAAACTAAGCACTACAATCAAATCATAAACACTTCTCAAATTATCATCATTGTGTCCTTCAAATCATTGATCATTTTCCTTTTTTCCCATGCTCTATACATTCCATATTTCTTGATTATGATTGTATCCACCTGCCTGATAAAGGACCCCACTTGTTCAGCTGTCACAAATTTATATTTCTCCTTGTGTCAACTGACAATTTCCTATATCAAGTCTGTATCCTACAACACATGTTGTGCTCTACTGCCAATGCCTCTCTTGATTTGATTTTACACTGTCAAATGTTACAATGAACAAGGTAAACTTTTGTTCATACTTGCAATGCTACTTAAAATATAAAAGTATAGTATATACACATGAGACAACTCTGCACACACATGTGTTAATATTAATATATATTATGCATGTAAATTTAGTTTGTAGTTTTAAAAATTCTGCATTTTAGCAAATATATTGCCTTGGTCTACTAGTTAGAAGCAATTATGTTTATCTGTGAATTTTTGCCTTTATATTTTGTATTCATTTTCACCTGATAAATCCCTCTGTCTTAGAGGTTAACTGCTAATCATTATCAACAGCACAAATAGACATTTTTCATGTTATCCAATGGTGAAAAAACATCCCCTATATTTATCAAATTCAAAATATCCATATTAGCTGTGTTAAATGACTTGTTTAGTTTATATTCTGTGAATGTTACTTGATTGTTTGTCTATTTGTATCTGTTTATTCCTCTTTTAAGTTGATGTATTTATTTTAAATATTTTTTTTAATATATGCATCACATTCAACACATACTCAGTATTGATGTTGTCTTTCTTTGTTTTCTATGAGAGAAATAAAAATTTTTTTAGAACTTCTTGAAAAATTGGTAATTGCCTTCCTTCTGCAGCCATATGACAAGGCAGCCATATGTTGGCATGAGATGACAATCACAAAATGACCACATTTACATGAAATTTTACAAAAACTATTTAAATAAGTAATATCAAAATTAGAAATGTGATGTTTCTTGAAGAAGTGCTTAATATACATTTAGGTTTATTACATTTTGAAATAAGCAATATAGTATGAAAGGAGAAACATTTTCTTCTAGTGTCATCATTGAATTTTGTCCCAGTGTAATTCAATTACAGTTCTTATTAAATTTTCTACTTCAGAATGGTCCTGTTACAATTTCTTTCACTTCCACATGGGAATTTGTAGGGCTATCTCCTTAAGGAATAGCCTATTGATTAGAAAAATTTATAAATTGTCCACATTCACTTACCTAAAATTTTCCCTCATGTCTTATAACTTAGTCTATATTCAATGTCTAAGTCTAACATTTTTGCAACTATTTCCTATTGGCTCATGATTTTCAATTCCAAAAACTATATTCAAAGACATGTTTGTGTATAAAAATGATGCATTTAATTTATTTTAATAAAGTTGAACAAAGGACACCATTGTTCTGAGTATGCAAACAAAAATAATAACAAAATTCTATTCATATAAAGAAATTCATGTATTAATAAATTCAATCCTTGATGCATTATAAATAGTTTGATGCAGTGATAAATACTTGAAAATTTTAAACATGCCCCAAACTAATTTGTAGGCCTTAGGATAGAATAACATTATATATTTTGAAGGAAATTAGTGAAAAAATTCACATGAAATGCCTATGAAAATATTCTGAAATGTTTCATTATAACTTGGCAACAATATTTTGAGCATTTATAAAATAATTATTTCAAATATTTACCATAGAGGGATGGTATTAATAAGTGATCTATCCATGTAGTAATGATTTATTTAATTTTTGCAATTAAACTGAACTGGTGTATTTGCTAAGTCTAACCCCTTTGTGTGTGTAATATATATATTGCATTGTTACATTGTTCACATTTTGAAAGAAATTGCTGATATGTTACTTAAAAATTTTGTAATGTATTGGGATTTAAAAGTAATAGTTATTTACTACTGGAAAATTTCAAGCTAAGTCAAAATCTATTGAAAAAATCTTGAAAAAAATTAATAAATTTTTGCATTTGCATGGCAAGAATATTATTGAATTTTGCAAATATATTTATTGTTTGGTTTGTATATTTCTTATATTTCAGGAGGAGAAGCAGTGGTCAGGCAAATTGCATAAGTTATGCACTCATTGATTGAACATAAACATTTGGATATTTAGTCATTTTAGATGCACTTTGAAAACCACCAATATCAGTTCTTAACAGAAGTGAATTTATCATGGAATGAAACTAAATTTTCTTCAATAAATATCCAATATTAATAACTTTGATAAAAAACTAACACAGACTCTAAGGGAACAAGTAGTTTACCTCTTTGAAATTTAGAAAAAAATATTCAAAGAATAAATTCATCAAGTTTGTATCAAATTTTCACTAGGAGATTTCTAAATATGTAAATATTTTAATATTATTTATTCATTTTAGTGAGTTTCAAATTTTAGTTTATTTAGGGAGAGTTTGGGATACATTCATGGCAACATTGCTGCTTTCTTTCATAGTGCAAATCTTTTTTTGAATTGTGGCACTTACATCTCAGAGATATTTACCCGTGGAGTTTTGGATATTTGTGCTGGACAATATGAGGCTTGTGGTGAATCTGCAAAACATTATAAACTCTGTTGCAACTTTGCTGTCCACTGCACAAAAAAATATGGTAATTACAGATGTGTGCCAGAAAATAAGCCTGAAAAGTATGTCAATACCAGACCTTGATGTGTTCTTTAAGGACATTAAAATAATTTGTTTGTTACTTAATATAGATTTGAAATGCTAAAATTTACAAATATACACAACATCAAATATTTTATTTTTTGAAAGACAAAATTTTTTTGAAATTATTATTTCTTCATTTTAGGCTATTTCATTTAAAACTTTAGCATAATGAATAAATTTAGCTCTTAGCATATTAACTACAATAATTCAATGATATCCATAAAACAAATCTTCTCATGGATTGCATTAATCCATATTTAGATCCAGATCCACTTCAAACATGTTGAGCATATTTATAATCTTTTGACATACTGTTAATAAAATATATGAAAAAACATGAAATTCTGGAACAAAAATATAAATTAATATATTTAACATTGATAAGAATTAAAAATTTGTCCACATATTTATTAGATTTGAAATTGCATTCTTGGAATTTACTAAATGCAAATTTTTGCTCATGAAGTGATCCAGATCTTGAGTGATTTTGCAAAACTTTGATTAATTACCCAGCCAAGTAGTTTTAAAAATCATGACCCATTTAATGCAGTGACCATCTTCAACTAGAACAGGAAAACATTGTAGCATCTGCTACTGTGCTTTAACATAGAGTTAATTATTCTTTTAATTATATTTTCTTGTTAGATGTGGGTAGGGATGTAGTGATCCTAGTTATTTGCTTCAATATATGACATGTTGTTATTAACTTATATTAACTTCAACTAATCTGATACTATTTAGGTATAACATCATCAATGTTTCCTTCTGTGATTCCACTGTGGCCTCTGGCCAACTCCAATCTCCAAATCAACTCACACTCATGTGCCTCCTTTATCAATTGAGTAGTTCCAAGTCTCAGCTCAACAAAGTAACTTATGTATTCCCTATCCAAACACAGTGCAGCCCTCAAAGCTGGATGTAACTGACTTAAACTCAATTTGTAATGTGTAACTTTGTACTTTGCAACATGGCAATGTCACTAGCTGCTTAAGAAATCTTACTCCAGCCATTACTGAAAACTATTGGCTTTAATTAATATAAATAAATAAAGTAAATAATTACTTGCAGCTTCCTACCTTACATTTAGATAACAATACATGCTTGGTCTATTTAACAGTATATTTATGGGTCACCTAAGTAGTCAAGATAACATAATATAGATATAACCTATGGCAGGCTAACTAGCCTTATCTCTGAAGTCGATTATTTACTACATGTGAATGACTGGATCAATAGTCAGCTAAATGGAGAAAAACTCCTATTCTTAGCCCTAACATAAATGCAGGTTCATGGCTTGGAACAAGGACCCTCGAATTGCTCCTGATGTCTGCCCAAGCCACTACTAATGCATCTACTGCTTAGCTTGACATGATTTAATAATAAGCATACCAAGAGAAATCTGAAGATAAGATTTTTAAAAAATTTACTTCAACAGTTTTCAAATTGATTTCCACTCTATTTATAGTTCAATTGAAAAAGTACCTCTCATTAGAAATTTGAATTTATCATCTGCCAAATTATCTAAAAATAATGGAAGCATTATCACACCCTTCATTTGGTCAAATTATTTGTCAACAAGTACTAATTTGCTATATTGTTTCTTAGTTGCATTCTACAAACATAATGATGATAAATAAATTTAAATTATTTTTAATCACTAAGTAATAATTCGATCTTAATTCTGACTGATCATCCAACCTTCTCTTCTTTTAGCAGCATTATGCTTTGGATTATGCTACACGCCCTCCTCAGGTTGCATTATTTTTAGTACAGCTCACTCTCCATGGACTAATTCATCAGCCTTCCTTATGATAATTTCTGCTTGGGGATCACTCCAGCTTGTAGTTGCGAATTCAGGTTGCTTTGTCATTTTTAGGACTGCCTCTCTTTCTGTTGTCACAGTGCTGTGATAGCATAAGAATTTTGCTTTTTTGATATTCTCTGAGATTGGTGTTATTTCTCACAGCTTGTTCATCTTAGCTGAAAAGATGTCATAGAATTTTCTGTAGAGATGGATACCTTTTATTGCTATCATCAGCATCATTTGCGCATCTGCTCTGCTTGTATGCGCCATTTCTTTGTGTATTGTTATGTTCAGTGTAGAATCATGCCAATCCAATTCCGTACTGATTTCAGAGTAACTTATTACTTTTCTTAGTTAATACGATAAGTAAGTTTGACAATCTCCTAATCCTCTCCTTCCAATAGAGTGTGTTTGTTTTATTTGCTTAAATTAATGTACATTAGCCTCTCTAACAGCATAACTCACTACAACTCATTTAGGCAAAATGTGGAGGATGGAAGACAGGATTGACACCCAAAGGTTTGCCATGTGGTTCCAAATACACATCACTCAGCTACAACTGCAGATTGCAGTTCATTTTGCAGTGGAACCATAGATGGAATTAGTGCGTGTATAGTGAACCTGTATGCTTTAGCTTGTTATCAAGCCTTACATATAATAGCCCTACAGATATAGTAATATATGATAACCCTTTGTACATGTAAACAATCAATGCCATCAGCAAGAAAACAACTGTGTTAGTCGGCCAGAGGTCTATGATATGAAACAATGAGCAACTTAAGCTTACTACTAAATTGACAATAAATGTAATGTAAAAATATAAGCTAAATAAATTCAATACTGAATCACCAATTGTAAGATAATACCATAACTGACTGAAATTCATTGATAGGGAAGTGATCATGTAGAGTGTCTTAATTGTAATCATAATAACTTGCAAGCAGCAAAGAATAGGAAAGCTATAATGGTGAAAAACCCCTATCCCTATTTGTAATTTAAAAGCAATGAATGGTAATTACAGCTGTCGCCCTCACTGCTGTGGAATAGCTGATCATGAGGCTGCTCTAGCATACCTTTAAATAGTGTGGGAACCATCATACAATTACCCCAGTGCTTGAACATTTAGCTTTCCATAAAATATAAAATAACCTGACAAGAGAAAAGTAAATCCAAACTAAATTCGTTCATCAATAATCATATCATTTCTAACATATTTATAGCACTTAGTAGTAAATAAGTTCTGCTGATAATTACGCAACGTCAGCTTTAATTAGACTACACTGTTTGGCCATCTATTGTTTTGTCAAATACTGTCAAGCATAATTTGAATATTACTGCACAAAACAATTTACTGTAATATCCTCTACCAGGCTTTATCACTGTTTGTCTACTGTTACCTTGTAACATTAACTGTGTTATTGCGGGTAAGGATTTACTCATTGTTACTGCTTGCTTAGTTTCTTCTATTACATTACATAACCATAAATAACTATTCACTTTTTAGGTGACAAACAAATGCGGTAACCTCTGCATCAATCTTTCAATGGGCATCTGCCTGAAGCAGATCTCCACATCCAATTTCACCATTCCATCCAATGCTTGAGTGCCACTTCTCAGCTCAATCAAGATAGCTTATGTGTACCCTACATTAGCTCACTGCTTACTCAAGGCATGACACAACTTGACTTAATCTCTATTGTGTGAAAGTGTTATATCTACTTGCAACTGGAAACTGTCACTAGTTTTTCATTAAATAATATATGTAGCCATTACTGAAATATATTGGCTTTATTAAATAAATAAATATCAAACAACTTCCTAACCTACATTTACAATTACTACATGTAAGGTCATTATCAGTCAATTATAGGTCATTAATTTGGATCTTAAAATATATTAAGATAATCCCTAAGGTTTGGTTATCCAACCATTTGTTGAAAGTTAGTTATCTAATACATGTAGTTAGAAATGCTAGTTGGCTAATTGAGAGAAAAACCCCTATACCTAACTTAAGTGCACTTTCGTGATCTGGCACAGAGACCCTTGAATCATTCCCTGTGATGGATCCAGACCACTTCTTACAATATGCTTACAATAGTTTTAATTGTATTTATAGTAATTTGAAGAGAAGTACTGTAACATCCTCCACCTAGCTTATTACGCCGTGTCAAACTACTGATAAGAAGTGCTTTGGTAAATCGCGGGTGAGGTGTTACCAAGTTGTTGAACAATCAGACCTCTCTATCTTATTAACTAGTTACGTTAATTAAATAATTGGGTATTGACTATCACCGTTTAGGTGACAGAGCATCATGATGTTTCCTCTTCAGTTCTTCCATGGGCTACTGCACAAAGCTGATCTCCACAAAACAGCTCCTCTTCTCCTGTAACGATGATTGAGTCCACTGCACCACCTCAGCTCAACTGGAATTAATTATGTGTGCCTTACGTTAACTCAGTGCTTGCACTCAAGTAAAGTTGTAACTGACTTAAGCTCAATTCTGCAAAGTGTTTGTTGTTTTGTTTAACCCTTAAAGGATGATGCCGACAAATATGTCCCCTTTCAAAATATAGCTCTATTTAGAAAAAAAACAATTCAAATGTCGCAAATGACGACGTGGTATTATATGTCTAGTTATACTGGACAAATTTCATGCGCGTATGCTTTGTTTAACCCTTTAAGGATGAGACCTTGTTCCAATTAGGTATTATTGATTTTTTTATGATTTTTTATCATAAAATGCGTTATATTTATGAAATATACGTTAATTTTTATATATTTGTTTATTAGTATAAAGTTTAAACGAAGCATACGCGCATGAAATTTGTCCAGTATAACTAGACATATAATACCACGTCGTCATTTGCGACATTTGAATTGTTTTTTTTCTAAATAGAGCTATATTTTGAAAGGGGACATATTTGTCGGCA
>CABFPE010000789.1:4843-17696 GCA_900660155.1 Hofstenia miamia
CAATATTAAATCTTAGTTGCATTTTACAAAAATAACTAAAGATCATTAACAAAATTTTTACAATTAATTTCAATTAATATTAATCATTCGACGTTGTTCAGCTTAGTTGCTTTTTGGATGCTGCTACAATTACTTTTCTTAGATTAAATGTTAAGCAGAGTTGATACTTTTCCGATTTCTCTCCTTTACAATAAGTGTGTGGTTTATTAAAATAATTTAATATACAAGAGCCCTTTTAGCTACTTAATTCACTCCAACTTATTTAGATAAAGCAGAGATAATGGAAGACAGGATCGACACTCGAAAGTAGACATGCATATCCAGGAACACATCAGCCAGCTGCATCGTACCAATGGAACTGCTGCTGTGAGATAGAGACCAACAAAGGAATGGTTATGTGAATAGTGAACTCAGTGTGGTGGGATTTGCAACTACTTAAGAATTTAGTGCATTGATTGTTTTTGTTATTACAAATTGATGCAATAAACGAAGTGATTGCCGCTGAAATAGCTTATTATGAGGCCTTACATGTAATAACCCTACATATATAGAAATAAATAATAGCCCTTGATACATGCAAACAATCAATGCGCCTGCAGAAAATTATAACTAAAAGTTGGCCAGAGGTCTACCATACAAAACAATGAGCAACATGTTGTGACTATTAAATAAACCATATGTAATAGAATATAAAGATACAATCTAAATAACCGTCTAAATGTAAACACTATTAAATCATTAATTGTCATGTAGTGTAATGAATGTAATAAATAACTTAAATTCATGGATAATAGAGTTGACATGTAAAGCCTATAGGCTGCAATAACAATATCAGACAAGCAATGACAATTAGGAAAGCTATAAAAAACTCCTATACCTATCCGTAACCTAAGAGCACACCAGGTAACTACAGCTGTCGCCCTCCCCGCTGTGGAATAGCTATTAGGAGGCTGCTCCAGCATACCTTTAACTGGATGTGGGAACCACCATACAATTACCCTAGCCTCGTAAAATTTAGCTTTCCATCAGAATATATAAAATAACCTGACAAGAGAAAATAAATCCAAAGTAGATTTGCTCATCATTAATTACATCATGTTCAGTATATTTATAGCACTTGGTAATAAACAACTAAATACTCGACTAGTACCTGTTAATCGTTCTTGTTTACAGTTTTTCCCTCGCTTAATATTTCTGCTACGATTACGCAATGTCAGCATTAATTTGACTACGCTGTTTGACCATCTTTCGTTTTGTCAAAATACTGTCGAGCATAATTTTAAATATAATTGCACAAAACATTTACAAAATGAAATAATCAATCCTATCATGTTTTACATTTTAATCATTATAATCAATATTAATAATTTTAGTCTTTGTTTCCTTCATCCTTTTCTCTCATCTTGACCACTCATGATTGTTTGATGGATTATGTCACAAGATACTAATCTCTCGTAATTGACACTTGTTTTTACTTGATTGCATAACACAAATTAATCTAAGCTGTTCATATAATTTTACAATATTTCTAATAATAATTTGTCTTCAATCTTATTCTCTTTCCAAATTGATGTTAGCAGCTTGATTAATTTGGATGATGCTACACTATGGAATCAGTTGTGTTGCATTTAATCTCAAACTGGTTGCAGATGTTTTCTGTGAGACCCTTACAGATATGTGAAAATAAATCATTACTTGAGTAATGTTCTTCCCTTTCTTCCCTGGAGATTAGTCTCTCAGCCTGTTTTGTAAATCATCTCTTCAGTTCAATTTAATCTGTTTAATATAATCTGTTATTGACTTTTGAAGCAGTTGTCATTATAATATCAGCTGTTTCTAATTCTATTTTATTTCAATATTTAGTACCAAATAATTTTGGTGTGCTGCCACTGCTAATTATAAAGGGAATCATGCTGCTGCTGCTTCTTGTGCAACTCTGCACTTTTTCATTGTCATTTCATTAATCTGAATTTATTCACTCAATGTCAGTGAGTATTTGTAAATTCTTCTGGTGAACTTTGGTAATATTGCATTACATTGGCTGAGTTCATCATTTTGTTTTCTTCTAGTATTGAGTCTTGAAATAAGTTTTCAATTTTTCCATTAGGCTTGACGTCCTTTTTAATCTGACTTGAAATTCTGTTTATTATTCTGTTGATGAATTCCTCTTCTGATAGTTCAGGTTTTTGTTGTTCACTCAACAATGTGCTGCTTAAGAATGCTTTGTTTCGATTTTCTGGTTTCTCTTGTATTTCTATTTCTTTGCAAACTATTTCAGCATAAATGTTTTTTTTCCTATTGTTCATCATTGCTCAATCTCATTAACCTTAGATTGTCTCTTAGTATTGATTTTGATTTGTTTGTTTTCATTTTCTTCTCTGAGCCTGATGTTTTTGTCATTCAACTCAGATGCCATTGCTAAATATTTTTCTGGTTCTTTTGTCAACACTACTATTTGTTGTTGGAATAATTCTTTCTGTTCACCAAATCCTTCACATTTGTCTTCTCACATTTCAACTATCCAGTGTTGCTTTTACATATTACTGATTTTCAATTTATTGCCTTACTTGCAATGGAATGTTTTTTTAGTAACTCTTGATTGTTGTTGCCAGTGGGTTGTAAGACTTGTTAAGATGGGGAATTTTCACTGTCTGGGATTGATGTGTTGCCTTGAATTTCAGGGGATTCCACGTTTTCTGCAATTTAGCTTTAGATTTATTCTTCTTTCTAGAATTCACCATTTTCTTTTTGTTAGCAGTGATTAGCTATTCTCTTCTTATCTTCGTTTACTTTTCTTCCAGCTCTTTTTGTTCTATTACTTTTCACTCATTTTAGGGTTACTTTCCACATTTTTTGTTTGCTTTTCATGAGTAAAGTTTGCTGCTTTTTACTGAAAAATAAACAATGTTTCCCTGAAAAGAAATTCATCTTAACTGAGAAGAAAAATTCTTTAATTCTTGCTTGTGTAGCATAATCCATCCCATAAGCTGCTGAGAAAACAAGATTGAAAAGAAAAGAAGAAAGATAATTAATTAAGCAACTTAAGTGATGATATTAGGTTCTTCCTATTTGATATCCCAGATAACAAATTTTGGTCTAAACAACATTGTTTTTTAGTTGTTTTTTTATGGTTGTTTTAACGTTGAAATGCTACCCTTTTGACTGGTGTAAACAACATTGTTCCAACAATGTTACATTAGGTTGCTTTTTGGTTGTTTTTTCTGAATAAAAAAGCACTATTCTTAGGTCACATGCCCAACAAAGGGCAGAACAGTAATAGAATAAATACATTAAATACAACAATCACTGAAATTTTGAATGAATGTCTTGATTGGAAATGATAACAATAAGCATTTATTTTCTGTCAAATTTAACAAAAATTTAAACTTTTAAAGTTAAGTATAATTTTGAAATAATACTTTTTTAAATTGTAAAGAATCTCTTCTGCTCAAATGTAACTTTTTTATCATAGAGATAATTTGAACATGTCCAAATATTCATGAATAAATTATTTTGAAAATTCGCTTACCAAGTATATTATAATTTTTCACAAATTTAATATTTAAAAAAGCTTTTTGCAATTCTGTTCTTTATATAAAAATGATCTAGTAATCAAAAGTGAGTTCTATTTGCAAGCATCTGCTTGAATCTTAAATTATAACATTTTTAGTTGCTCAAATTAGTATTAATGGTTATTATGATGATGTTTATGGTTGCTGCAACAACCAAAAGTATGAAACAACCATAAACAACGTAAAAACAACCAAAATTGTTATCTGGGATGAGCTCAAAATCCCATTCTAGTTGTTGATGGGGTAACAGAATTGCTCAAAACTTAATTTAACCATTAAACCAGGTTAAATCTTTGATTAATATCTGGAAAATAATGATGTTATTTTAAAATCTACTGATATGGTAAATATTGATTCTAAAATAGTTGAGTGGTAGAAAATAACAAACCATAGGCATATGTTCTTATATTTTCCACATAGGATAGGAGATTAAAGCAGATTCTAGAACACTACTTTGGATAATCAACTACTTGGAAAATACAATCTCATCTTCTTGTTCCCTTTCAATTAAATGATTTTTTGTGGTGATAAAATGACCATCACTTAAGTAAATCTCTGAAGCTATAATAATTATCAACAAATGTAATAATGTGCTCTAATGTAGCATAATCCAACAATTAAATCTGCAAAACAAAAGAGATTAGTCAGAGAAAATTAATATTGAATTAATTTATGATTAAAAATAGTATTAATTGTAAATTAAAATCAATTTCTGTTTAGCATCATCAATTTTGTACAATGCAACTAAGAAACAACATTTACCAAATAGTACTTATCACTGAACAATTTGGCAAAACTAATGGGGCAATAATGCTTCCATTATTTTTTAGCCATCTTGGCAGAAGAATTGAAATTCAAATTCGACAGGTACTTTTGGATTAGAAACTATAAATAGCATGAAATCTTTTGGAGACCTGTTGAAGTAAATTCTTTGAAAAATTTAGCTTTAGATTTTATTTGGTTTCCTCATTATTTAATCATGTCATACTAAACAGTCGATGCCTTAGTAGTGGCAAGGGCACACATCAGGAGCAATTCAAGGGTCCTTGATCCAAGCCATGAAACTGCATCTATGTTAGGGGTGCAATTAGGAGTTTTTCTCTGTTTAGCTGACTATTGATTCATTCATTGACATATATGCAATAACAAACAACTCAGAGAAAATTGTTGGATAACTGATCATAGATTATTATATTTTATATTAATTAGACTATATAGGTGACCTATAAATAGACCAATAATGAGATGGAGCATGTATTACTAATTAAATGTAAGTTAGGAAGCTGCAAGTAATGATCTACTTTAATTATCTAATTAATTATTAAAATTAACTAAAGTCAGTATTTTTCAGTAATGGCTAAATGAATATTTATTAAGCAGCTAGTGACATTGCCTGGTTGCAAGTATAAATTACACATTACAAATTGAGTTTAAGTCAGTGACATCCAGCCTTGAGGGTTCCACTGAGTTAGGATAGGGAACACATAAGTTACTTTGTTGAGCTGAGACTTGGAACTACTTGATCAACAATGTAAAGAATCAATTGATGATGAAGATAATTACTTGTTGGATGGTTCGGAGATTGGAGTCAGCCAGAGGCCTAAATATTGTTTGATTACGATGTAGCTAATCAAAGTTATCTAATAGTATCAATAGAGCACATCAGTTAGTAAAAGTACATCCCTACCCGCACTTAACATGGAATTACATTCAAAAGGAATTAATCACAATGAGTGAAAGCCTGGTAGCGGATGCTACATTAAAGCATTTCTTATTTCTAATAAATCTGTTATGTTTGTTACCAACAATAAATTTGTATCTAAAATGAAAAGGTTTAGCCTAAGGTTAGCTATACAGCTTTTTAGAATGCGGAGGTTTATTATCAAGTGAATCCATTCATAGGTAAGCTAAATGAAGAAATACTCCTATGCCTAACATTAACCTAAAGACGCAATTTCACTAGACAGGGCAGAGCAGTAAAGCTGCTGATAAAGCTGATGTCAAGTGTAGATTTTAAGAATGCCTCTCAGTCGGCAGATAAGTGCAACAGTGAGAGTCCCTGAATAGCAAATTGTGTGCCTGAACATTTAGCTTGCCATTGTAATAATAATAAAACATGATACTGTAGCATCATCCACATAAATCTCAAATAAGCTGCAAAACGTCGAGCAGAAGGGATTAAGCTCGAAGAAAAGATGATTAAAAATATTGTAATCAAATCAATTAGAATTATTTAAGATTTATTTGTATTATGCAACTAAGAAACAATAAGTGTCAAAAAAGAGATATTTGTATCTGTCAATAAAAATGCTTTTTGACTAAATGACGCTTTCATTATTTTCAGCCGCCATCTTGGCAGAAGTTTAAATTTGAATCAACAGGTACTTCTTTTGGATTTACTATAAATAGGTTGAAAACCATTGTAAGAATTTGATAAAGAATTTTACTCAGAATTCTTATTTTGTTTCACATTAACGGTTTGATTATTTAATATGATGTCAAGCTAATCGAGCAGTGTTTAGTAGTGGTCTGGATACATCACAGGGAACGATTCTAGGGTCTCTGTGCCAGATCACGAAAGTGCACATAAGTTAGGTATAGGGGTTTTCTCTCGATTAACCAACTAGCATTTCATTACTACATGTATTAAAATAATTAATTGTCAATGAATGGTTGGATGACCGAACTTTAGGAATTATATTAATACTATTTTAGATCT
This sequence comes from Hofstenia miamia, assembly GCA_900660155.1. Lineage (NCBI taxonomy): Eukaryota > Metazoa > Xenacoelomorpha > Acoela > Hofsteniidae > Hofstenia > Hofstenia miamia. The sequence continues at coordinate 11,135 of CABFPE010000789.1, forward strand.
AAATTTATGACCTATAAATGACTGATAAAGTGACCATACATGTAGTAAACTATAAATGTAGGTTAGGAAGTTGTTCGAACTAAATATCTTTAAACAAGCCAATATATTTTTGGGTAATGGGTACATGTAATAATTAACAAACAACTAGTAACAAGTCAGGTTGCAAATAGATAGAACACTTTCACAAAATAGAGTTTAAGTCGAGTTGTGCCGTGCCTTGAGTATGCACTGAGCTAAAGTAGGGTAAACATAAACTGTATTGATTGAGCTGAGAGGTGGCACTCACCCAACAGATAAAATGGTGGAACTGGATGTGGAGATCCGCTTCAGGCAGATGCCCACTAAGAGATCATTACAATTACCGCATGGCTTCATCACTTAATTAGTGAATGGTTATTTCCAGGTTACATAAGCTAATGGAAGCACTAAATCGAGCAGTATGTAACAAGTAAATCCTTACCCGCAATAACATGACTAACATTAGATAGTAACAGTAGATAAACAGTGATAATGCCTGGTAGCCCTACTAAATACGTTTGGAAAAAAATGCATAATTTTTGTAAATGGCAATATTCCAAATATTTGGCAAATATTTGCCAAATAATTGCCAAATTATTCAAATTTGTACAATTTGTACATTCATTAATTTAAAGCTTATTTGAATAAATAAACGTGTACATAATATATAATTGAGTATTTCAAACATTTTTGAAACCAATATAACGAAAATTTCAAATTTTCATTAACTACTGTTATAAACAATTAAAGTATTTATATATCTAAGAATAATTTATGCAACATTTAAATACTCAATTAGTACTAGTTATGGACTAGTGTTATAACCTGTATTCTATTAGTTTTTTATGTTCATACCAGAAATAATTTTTAAATCTAACATACTTATAAATGCTTAAGTTATAATTCATAACTGCCAAAATTGTGAGCAAATTGTTACGGAATATAAACAAGATTAATTGGAAGAATTATGATGTTGACTTGCATACTAATGCTTTAATGCATTTTGTTGGCAGTTGATTGCTGTAGTTTAGACTATGATTAGTCTGTATTGGATCTATACATCTTCTGTATACATCTTATGTATACTGTGAAGCAGTTTAACCAACTGCTGTTATAAATAACCAAAGCTGATGAAAGTTTAATGCTTTTCATAAATGTATGAGTGTAATTGTTTAATATATTTCATAAATTCTACAAAAATCACTTAGCACAAAACTTGGAAACTTTGTCAAATATTTGGTAAAATTTGCAAAATATTTGGCAAATTCTTGGAAAGTTCGCATAAAATTTGGAAAATTGCCAAATATTTGGAATCGATTTGCAAATCCTTTCCAAATATTTGGCAATAATTTGGCAATTTTTTGCCAAATTTTCCAAATTTATTTACTAGGGAGAGGATATTACAATACAAAGTTAACTAACTATAAAATCCACACAGTATTTATAGCAAAAATCTACAATGCTAACATGTACTTGTTTTTCATTTACTATTATTTCCCTAGTTGAATTCCTTCTGCTAATGTTATGCAATGTGTTAAATTTGGCTATCCAGTAGCTATGCGATTTCGGTTGGAACTTTTTGCCAAATGTATTTATAGCTTAGTTTACAGAAAGGTTCTGATATATATATAAAACAAATTAATCAAAACTTAATCAAAATAAAAGTTTTTAGTATTGTCTTTTCTCTTTGTCTAATGCTGATTATGTCACATGTATTTGAAAATATTTCAAAATCTTGAAAAAATTACTAATTGGACAATTAATACAATTTGTCAAAAAAGATCAATAAATTTTTATTTGAAACTTAATGTACAAGTAAATTACATCAGAAATTTTATAATTGGAATCCTCCCTTTTAAATTTAAAGATTCTTTGTATAAAAATTTGCTAATTGTTTATTTAATAACAAGATGCTTTTAAATCACAGTTACCATTCCATAGTTTTCCTTCATTTAAAATATTTGGAAAATTTTCTTTCAACTAATTGATAATCAACCAGGAATCGTGTATATGTGATCAGGATAACTACCGTCTGTTTCATTAGAAGAAGCTTGAGCAGTTGTCCCTTTTGAAAAAATTTCAAGAGCGGTAGCATAAATATTATGAGTGTCTCGTAGACGTTCATCAGATTTGGGAAAATAGTAAGTCTGTGTAGATTTGTCAGTCTTTCGTTTTTGAAAGACTTTTGGTCTAGAATATACAACATTTAGTAAAATTGACATTACACAAATTATAAACATTATTATGCAAATGCAGACGGTAATATATGGAGGAGATACTTTTCGATATTTTAACTTTTTCCCAATAGAGCAAATGTCAATATTCGCGTCTTCAAAATCAAAGTATAAACGAAATTGATCAGTAATCTTCATGTTTGGGCATCGATTTAATAAAACGCTTTTGAAAAATAAATGAATTTTCCACTGACGACTAGAAAAAATTCTTTTCATAATGCTATTATTACCAAATGTAGATTCATTTCTTAGAAATGTATCACTATCATTTTTGAAAAAATTCGTTTTATATGTATTGTATCTCCACCGAAAATCATCTATTTCTACCTCCCTGCTAGTTTTGATAATTCTTTCACCATAATTCAAAGCAACACTATTATTTTGAAATTTTAAATCTTCAGTGAATCTGATAAGATTGAGTAAAGAAATAAAGTTTATGTTAAGGTGAATGGTGTTTAATAATATATCTACTGAGCCAGCCGAATCAATATCAAAAATATTTTCCAGCCTCTGAACTTGAAATATATTGTTGTATTGGAAGTTTATATTTACATTAGATGTGTGAAGTAGATTTTGAAAATTTCCAATTCCTAAAAAAGAACTATCAAATATGCTAAGCACGCCGTTACCTGTTGATGTGGCATTTCTTACTCTTATGTCAAAAAGATTTCTAAAGTTCCAAACATTTGAAAATATAGAGTTCCCGACTACAAATATAAGTTGTGTGCAATCTAGATTGAATACTGATTCTCTTTGCCTGGTAGGATAAGTGGAACTTTTTGTAATATAACTATACAGAATATAAGTAATACACTCTTTATTACATGTAATCATTGACTTTCCAGAATAGTACATAGTAACATTCGTTAGAATGGTATACTTCATGCCTTCACTAGCAATAATAGGGTTTTTCAAGGTGAGATTTTTCAAATATATGTTGTATTTCTTAAAAACTCTTGGTTTTAAATCCAAGTCAAAACTAGAATGTTCATGCATACCAGTAAAATAAATGTCTTTTTTCATAGCATCCAATTCAACGCTGACATCATTATTTATCTTGCAACGAGTATCAGATAAATCACCAACCTGTAAACGTTCAATTTCACTCGACTGACATGGCCTTTGATTTTAAGAAATATTCATTTGAATCATATTTACGTTAATGTAGAGTACTTATAAATTATACATTTAATCATGAAGTGGCTGGCTTCAAGTTCAAGCAATGACTGCAGTGATTTCTAGTGTAAATTTTGAAACTTTTGCTTCAGTATTGACGTATTTTTATTTAAATACAATGACGAAACCAAAACCGAGCCACTAGAAATTCTGCACCGCACACTAGGCAATGTGGCCCACGCTCCGCCACTGCTTAGGGGCTTGCCTAATTTTAAAAAGGTTTGAGGTTATCTAATTTTATTAATAAATGCAAAAGCAGATAAAAAATTTTCATGCTGAAGCTCTTCATCTTGATTTTGAAGGTTATTTCTCATTCTAGGCTGACTAAATTTGGAGTCCTCATACATGTTTCTACATGTTATAACAACACTTTTAAAGGTCTTGATGATGTTCTAGTTCAGGCTTTCTACTTTTGAGTTTGAGTGTCTTCGAATTCTTTTAGAAATTAGTTCAGAATTTCAGAAATTTTGAAAAATTTGGTACAAAAATGCAAAAATTTCAAACATATATGAAAATGCATAATATTGTGAATATATTTAGGACATCACTTGAAAATATGATAAAGCTAATTAAATATAGTGAAAAAAACTAGGTGGAGAGGGACTCTAGAAGTCTCCTTAGTCTAGATCTGAAAATTTTCAGAATCTGAAAAGGAAAATTTATAGTTTTTTAAAATATGTTGTTTTTGATTCAGAATGTTGATATAATTGTCCGCGTTCATCTTTACACACTCTTTGAGAAATGTTAATGAATCACAATAATGATGACTAAGGCAACCCTAGCCATAGTGGTTGGAGGAAGCTTGATTGCTGCTAAGTTGTATCAGGATTGTATTTTGATGACCCTAAAAAGCTCTAACAAATGCCTTGTGTGCATAGAATATCTGGAATATTGTCTCATTAATGTCCCTAAAATGTTTAAATTTCATGCAAAGTGGCAGTTTCATTAAACACTTTGACTGTGAACTACATTGAATTTGCAAAATATCCAAATTGTATTGACTTCGTTAGGTTCTGATAGAAAGCATAAACAGGAATGTGGTCAGCTAAAACATCTGTAGCGACTAAAATATCTCATGGTTTTTTCTAGAATCGTATTTTATCTTTCATATGTGAGGGCCTATTCAATTATTTTACAAAAAAGTGCGGAAGTTTCTTAAGTTTCTTAAAGTAACAAGGGCATGCACTTTTTATGTACATGTGGTTTTTTATAATTTCTTAAGTACTAATGTTTGTTTTATATTAGATGAAATGCATTTTGGATTGGCTATAATATGGTTGATATATTCTTAAAAATTTGTAAGATTATTTAAAAGAAATAGAAATTGGCAAACATTTGCTAAATTTTTTCAAGGCTTGGTAAATTTTAGAAACATTTGGAAGTTATTTCAAATAGTTTTTCAAATATTTTGCAAATGATTGCCAAACCTTTAAATGAAATCAAAAAATTAGGCACTAGTTTGTAATTTTTCAACTTTTTTCCACAAATTAACCTCATGGAGGACTGCAGTTCCATAGCTTTCTCTTAAATCTGCCACTGAATTTTAAAAGCTAAAACTAGAATAACACGAGACTGAAGCAATAGGTTAGTGTAAAAAACAATGTTTCAAATCCTAAATTCAAGTAACAGAAAAAATGAGTCCATTAATTTATGGAATTGCAAAGAAGCAGCCACAATTCCACAAGTTTCATCGAATATGTCTCCCTTATGATAAACAAGATCCAAATATTTTTGGGGCAATTGCTTTCATCAACATTTTCTACATGCCAAAGTCAATTGATTTCATAAAGAGGCCAATTGCTTACTAAACTGACGGTTCGATTGATTAATGCCCTGGTAAACAATAAAATTTATTCAGATTAAAAAAATATAAAATGTGCTATCAGCTAAAACTAACAATCTCCAATAAAGCAATTGTGTATTAAGGTAAATAGATCTATAATTAGCAAGCTATGTATGAGGTATTGTATAGAATTCTCCACGGTAATATTTAAACATTTTAATACGTTAAAGCGTGAAATTTATTATTAAAATTTAGCTCGGTACACGATCATAATTTATGAACAAGATATTGAGTGAACTTGAATTAGTAAGTCGTATATTTTAAGGATTCTCTGATGATACGTACAGCTTTAATATCCGTAATTAAACAATAGTACAAAGGACGATTTTAAAGAAGCCCAAATTAATTTTAACTTCATTTGTGATCAATTTAATGATATGAATCTTTTAAAAAATAGCAATAAAACTAAGGAATTTATTTTCGAAGAATAACTTAAAACAGAAAAAATTTATTGTATTTGAACGTCGATATCTAACAACAAATATATTAGCTGATTTCTTAAAGAATTGTGTTCAATCTACATAAATACTTTTACTTATAGCATGCGATTTACAACAAAGTTTGAACGCTTGTAACACTTTTCTGCAGTATTTTGCAAATATTTGCATGGAAAAAAGGCATCTTCTCTGTTCTTTTTCAAGTGGAGACCCCGTCTTCTTTAATATTATAGAGTCACTTACCCATTGACGCATGTATTGCCAGGTGTCCCGGATTTAACCTATTACTGCAATTAATATTTCTGTATCTCATTCAGGGTGGTTACGGGTCAATTCGTCCGACAGTCACGTCAAAAATCCGACGGGTGGGGTTGCTTGGCACTCTTAGATAAATCGGGTCGCGGGTCATTAATAATTGTTAGAGAGGAAGAACACTAACTGAATAAAGAAACAATTTAAGAAGTCAAACCCTTCCATCTTCAAAATTCGTCGTTTTTTAATATTATTAAACCGCGCGTGATGAAATGTTCTTATTTACATTCCTAAAGAGTGATCGTAATAATACCCTTGAATTTGAGCGGCAAATTGCATATAATTATAGAGCGAATTTCACTTCTTTTGAGTTTAAAACAATTTACTGATTGTGCAAGCTGTAAAGTTTGGATTTTTATATCTGCTAGCCAGCAGTAACAGCATTATTGCTTTGTTGTACTTCACTAAAATTATAAAGTATATAAATTACATGTTTACTGTTAAAGATCTTCATTCATTATTAAAAATTAATATTAATTATTTTAACATTATGAAAGCAGAATTCAATATTTATTTATGTAGGAAATATATATATATATATA
>CABFPE010000789.1:34380-53151 GCA_900660155.1 Hofstenia miamia
ATATATATATATATATATAGGTTATTATACAAGTTGTTCAATGGAATAGTGAGCAAACTGTCTAAGGCATCAGACCCATATAAGTTTAGAGTTAAGGGTGTTCCAACAAACATTTGGTTATTGAAATCACCACAATTGAGAAGATAAGGATGAGAGAGTGATAGACAGGTCATGAAAATATTCAAGAATAGATGATAAATCAGTAATGGGTATTTGAAATGGGCTGTTATGAAGAAGGTTGCAACAGAGAACAAAGAACCAATATTGTCAATGATAACAACAGCACAGTTGCAACAGAAGTCAAAGGACGGTTGTTTGAAACAGTGTTTAAAAAATGTTTTAACAGGGTCTGTTTAAATTATGCCAACTCTGGGTGACTGACTGTCAATTTCAGACTACATTTGAATGGGTGTTGTTGAAAGATGGAAATAGAATAGATGGAGAGGAGACTGCTTGACTTGATATCATCCATATTGAGAGTACCAACAAAAGAGGAAATTTTAGAATCAGAGAGTTTTCAGAGGCCTGAAAGTGTATTGTTGACATCAGGCATTACTAGAATTTAATTAAACTGTATACTAAACTGCCCAAACATAAACCAAAACCAAAAGTGCTCCAGGGTACCACTGGGCATATATATTACCAGTAATATTGTCCAGGTTCGTCATAATCATTATGGGTGCTCAGTTCTTAAGAGTTAGCACTCTTACTAGTTTTCTGATTCTTCCTCTGTTTGGGGGTCTTCTGCCAATTCTGATTCAGATTCGATTATGTCTTTGTCGCTGTAATATGCTTCTTCCTCACCAATCATGTTGATTTGTTTTCTACATTCATCTTTTCTGTGTCCCTTTTGTCCACAACCATAGCACTTTATTTTATTGTTTGTCATTGTTCCTTAATGTCGTAGTGGCATTCTGGTTTGGTTACGATTCGGGGGTCCAGTTTGCACCTGTTGCGATTGAAGTTTTCTGCCTTTGCTGACTTTGTATTTCCGTTCGCTGCTCTGTTGCTTCCTTTTCACTTTTCCTTTGAGTTTCAGAGTCTTTAAAGAAGTATCACTGCATTGTTTCCTCTCCGTTGACGTTGTTCTTAGTTGTCACGGTCGCCATGTAACATCCTCCACCTAGCTTATTGCGCCGTGTCTAATTACTGATAATGAGTACTCGGTAAATTGCGGGTGAGGTGTTACCAAGTTGTTGAACCATCAGACCTTTCTCCCTTATTAACTAGTTATGTTAATTAAATAATTGAGTATTGACTATCACTATTTAGGTGACAGAGCCGTATGACGTTTCCTCTTCAGTTCTTCCATGGGCTACTGCCCAAAGCTGATCTCCACAAGACAGTTCCTCTCCTTCATAAACGATGATTGAGTCCACGGCACCACCTCAGCTCAACTGGAACTAATTATGTGTACCTTACTTTAGCTCAGTGCGTGCACTCAAGTAAAGTTGTAACTGACTTAAACTCAAATTTGTAAAGTGTTTGTTGTTTTGATTTAGTAAAGCAACCGGGCATTGACACTAACTGCATTTACATAATATTAAAATAGCCATTACCGTAAAACTATCGGCTTAATGATTTAAGTAATAAGATTGCAGTTTCCTACACCTACATTTAATAGTATTACATGTAAGGTCATTTATCAAGTCAATTATAGTCGAGTCTCCTACATTTAAGAACATATATATATTCCTAAGTGTCGACTATCCAGTCGTTTCAAGCATTGATTATTTCATACATGTATTGATCGATAGTCAGACTAGGCAAGAATCGAAAAACTCCTAACCGTAACATAAGTGCGGTTTCGTGACTGGCACAAGGACCCTTCGAATCGATCCTGTGATGGAATCCAGCCACTACTCGACACAACTTGCCTAGCTGCACATTTTATTAAATAATCAAACCAGATAAAAGAAGAATGAAAATAAAATAAACTCCGAAGAATTTATTGTTCATCAAAATTATGGTTGAATCAAAGCTATTTATAAAATTTCTACAAAAAGCAGCTATTCTTTTTGGGATGATGCTACAATAGCTCAATTAAAAGGAATAATTGAAAATAACAAAATAGAAAGACAAGAGTTAACAAGACACATAGAACAGTTAACACAAAGGATATTTGAAATAGAAGTATTGAATAACAAAAAAGAGAAACACATCAATAAAATCATAGAAGACACAAGCATAAGGCTATCTGAACAACAGAATCTGTTTCAAAAACAAATAGAGAAATTAATTGAAGCAAACAAAGAAACAAATCTTCAAAGTGAAAGGTCTGATGAATGAATTACTTGAAGAAAATAGAAACCTTAAAGAAGATAAAATGAACAAACAATTAGAAATTGATAGTCTAAAAGACGAAATGAAGAAAAAAGAGACAAACCTGTAAAAACCATAGAAGAAATGATAATTGAAAAGCCTCAACAGCTAAAAAATGCAATACCCAATAGGGACATGCAAATGGATAGCTATAAACAAAGTCAAACTGAGGAAGAATTTATCGAAAAACTAGTAACAAATATAACAAAACAGGTACAAGAAAATTGTATGAAACAGATAGAAAAAAACCCACATTTGAAAATACAATACTTGCAGAGGACGAAGATAATGATACATCCGTATGCAAAGTGATATTGCCCAAATTGATAACTACTCACCAACATTCGACAAGTGGCTACAAATCTTTGAAATAAGTATGAGAGAGAGAAAAGTAACCCAACAATGAGCAGCTGCAAGATATCCGCTGTATTTGAGCAGAGTGGCATACCAACATTATTTGGTATTAGACATTCAAAAAAGACAAATTATAAGAAACTGATAGGAGAGTACTAGCAATACTACAGTGATGAAAGCTTCAAAAGTCAATATCAAATGTTACTAAATGGAACAAAAATGAACAACAGAGATTACTTAAGAAACTATATGTCACAAGTAGAGAGGTTACTCAAATTGAGCTCAAGAGAAAAAACATACTCAAAGTATGACCTATTCTTGCATATATGTAAAGGGTTACAAGAGTCAATACGTCAGCAATTCCAAATTAAATGCGATGTGGAAGATTCATTAGACAAAATGATCAGGACATGCAATACAAATAATGATGGAAAATAACGCAAGAATTAATGAAAAATTAGTGATAATGAAACCAGTGATGAAAAATACAACACCTATAGTGAATAAAACAATAGGGAAATCACTGAATAAAAAGTCAGGAATTGATAAAAATAAAACTGAAGGATGGAAAAATTAAGCAAATAAAATGGAAGGACCTAAAATGCCAGATGTGCAGCAACAAAGGACATACAAAAAGATATTGTAAAAGACAAATTAATTGGATTGAAGAAGAAGCATATTTTGAAGAAGAAGACTTAATCAAAAACAAAGAAGAACAAGAGAATAATGAAGAAATCAAATCCACTGAAATAGATGATTTAAACTAGAAGGAGCGCCATCTCTGATAAAACGAGCACCCATGCTAATAGTTACAGACCTAATGAAAACTAACACAATTACAGCTGTGATTAATGGTATTATAGTAAATGCTACAATAGATACAGGAGCAGTTATATTGATAATAACCAATGATTGTGCAGTGAAAATAGGATTTGAAAGACAGCATTTAATAAATGAAAAAAATAGATTAATAAAAGCATCTGGGGATTATATTGATGTGAAAGGACAGCTACAAGATATACCCATAAGAGTGGCTAATACAACATTCAAACAGACTTTCACAGTAATTGATATGGAAAAAAGTCAATTGCCATATGAAATCATATTAGGAAACAACTTTTTAATGAACAACAGATGCATCATAAATTACAAGGAAAAGACAATAACAGTAAAAGAAAAGGTTATTATGATGTATGAAGAAGATGATGAGAAAATAGTGTTTAAATTAACGGAAGATACCAGAATTTTACCAAACAATTGGATAATGTGTGAAATCAAAACTGAAGAAGAAATAGACACAGCAATAATGATATATGATCAGATAGGAATTAACAAAATGAAATTGTCAATTCCATCCAGCTTGTGCAATATATGCAAAGGAAAGGGAAATATACCAATACTTAATGCAATGAACCATATGGTCAACCTAAAAACACAAAAGGTAAAAATAAAAGGAAAAAATCAATATGGAAAAACAGATAGTAGATAAAACTATCAACACCATAGAAAAAGAAGAAGAACAAAATTATCAAATACCAGAGATAAAAGACAGTGAATATGATCATCTCAATTGTAGCATCATCCAAATAAAATCCAAAAAGCTGCAAAAGTTGAGCAAAGTCAAGAATAAGATCAAAGAAATGATGATTAAAAATATTGTATTTAGATCAATTAGATTAATTTAGATTTATTTGTAATATGCAACCAAGAAACAATGTGTGTCAAAAATAAGAGATTAGTATCAGTTGATAATAATACTTTTGGCAGAACAAGGGGGCGAAGTTGCTTCCATTATTTTTAGCCGCCATCCTGGCAGACAAAAGGTTGAAATTTGAATCAACAGGTACTTTTCTAGATTTACTATAAATAGGAACTAAACATTGTAAGCAATTGATAAAGACTTTTATTCAGAATTCTTATTTTGGTCTACTATAATGGTGTAATTATTTAATACAACTTTGAGCTAATTGAGTGGTGTTTAGTAGTGGCCTGGATCCATCATAGAGAATGATTCAATGTTCTCTGTGCCAGATCACAAAAGTGCACATAGGTTAGGTGTAGGAGTTTTTCTCTCAATTAGCCAACTAGTGGTCATCTAATACATGTATTACAATAATTAAATTTGAACAAACAGTTGGATGACCAAAACCTAGGGAATATATTAATACTATTTTAGATCCAAATTAGTGACGCATAAATGACCAATAAAGTGACTGAAAATGTATTAATCTATAAATGTAGGTTAGGAAGCTGCTCAATACTAATGCATTTATTAAAGCCAATATATTTTGGTAATTGTTACATGTATTATTAATTAAGCAACTAGTAACAAGTCGGGTTTCCAATATACAAAACACTCCTCAAAAATAGAGTCTAAGTCAAACTGTGTCTTGCCCTGAGTATACACTGAGCTAGGATAGGGTACACATAAAATGTATTGATGAGATGTGGAACTCAACCAAATGGAACATTGAAGGATTGGCGAAACTGGATGTGGAGATCAGCTTCAGGTAGATGTTATACAGTAACAAAAGATAAATAGTAATGATGCCTGGTAGAGGATGTTACATGGTGAATCGTGACAGCCAAGAATAGCAACTCTCAAAAGAAACATTCAGTGAAACTACCCACATACTATGACAACATCTATACACGAAAGTGGAAGTAAGCAACAAACAGCTACATGAAAAACAAACTAGTTGACAGAGAGAATTACCCAAAACCAAACCAAAGCACCTCAACAGGATCCTGGAATTGTGATCAATAAGGAGGACCACTACAAACCAGAAAGAAAATATTACAAAAGGTAAGAAAGGCGGCGCAAAGAAAACTGCAACCAAGGTGGTAACCCCCAGAACAATATGATCATCACCATATTTTGGTGAAAACTCAGCCTCTGACACAGAATTGCAACCTCTTAATTCACCCTCAGAGATGAATCCCCAGAAACAAGCCCACCAGACATAATTGATATGCTGAGGAAGAGTCAAGGAAATGAAGCACTCCTAAAACATGAAATAGAACAATTAACCATCAAATTTAAAGAGATGGAAAGACAAAATGAAACCATATTGAGTGAAATTAGATTAAACATGGAGATGCAGTTAGACAAACAAAGCAAGTTATTTCAAAATGAGATCAAACTCCTTATGCACCAATTATCAGAGTCTAACAAAAGATTCTTAGAACAGAATAAACAATGGCAAGAAAAAAATCAAGAACTGGAAAAGACAGACAGACCATTAATAAAGGATAATGATCTGCAAGCAGGAGAATTGGAGCAACTGAAAGACAAACTAAGACTGCTACAGTTGACAGAAGAAGAGAACAGAAGCAACATGTGAACCCATAAAATAGAATTTCACTCAAGGAAGGAGAGTGAGTTGCAAGCATCGCGCATACTGGCTCCCAAAGAGGTGACATATGAGGAATCTGATGAAGATTCAGATGCTGAGAAACAAAAAATTATTAAGGAAATCACAAAAGCAGCAACAATTCAATTGCAGGAGGAAGACACAGTGAAAAACCACAAGAAACACAAATATGAAAGTTCAATTTTACCACAACTGACAATGCACAATATGATACCTTGTAAGGCAACACTACCCAAATTCAATGGAAGGGTAGATGGCTACACCTGACATTCACCGAATGGTTACAAATGTTTGAATTAACAATGGCGGAGCACAAAGTGAGCCAGCAGGCAGCAGCAGCAGCAAGACTCCCTTTATATTTGACAGGTGCAGTTCCCCAGCACTACCTGCTTTTGGACGCAGAAACAAAAAGAAATTACAAACTACTGATTGGAGATTTCATAAACTACTATGAAAATGAAAGTTTTAAAAATCAGTCCTGAATTATCCTAAAAGTGATGAAAATGAAGAAAACCGATAATATTCAAACTTTGAACATCTGCTAATGCTGAATTCAAGAGAAAACAGATATTCTAAATACAATCTGTTTTCACATATCTGCAAAGGCATGCTCAAAAGCATTAGGACACAGTTTGAGATTAAATGCAATGTAGACAACAAGCTTGAAAGAATGATTAGAGAGGCAGTCAACATACAAGCAACCATCGAAAATATTGCACAAATATATACTGTGCCACATGGCACAGAGATGGACCAACATGGAGCAACAACTTCAAACCACGCATCCCAAATGAAACCTATAATGAAATGAAACCGGAAAAAATCATAAAAATAAAAGGAAAAGACGGAAAGACAAGAAAGGTAAAAAGAAAGATGTCAATGTTACAGTTGCAGACAAAAAGGCCACAAAAAAACCGGACTGCCCAAAGCAAATAAATGTAATTGGAGATGAAGAAGCATACTATGACAAGGAAGATGTACTGCAAACAGAAGACAAAATGGATGAAGTATTGCCAACCAACAAAGAGTCAGAAAACTAGTTAGAGCGCCAACTCTTAAAACAGTGCATCAATAATGATCCTGACGAACCTTGATACAATAAATACAATAATGATAGCAATCAATGCAGTAATGACTAATGCAATAATCGACACTGGAGCAGCAACATTGATAATTACTGATGAATGTGCTACAAAGCTAGGGTTTAAATGGAAGATCTGAACAGCTGCAATAAGAGAATAATTAATGCATCAGGAGAATATATCCATACAAAAGGAATGATAAATGCAGTACAAATTAGGATCGCTAACACAACATTCGAACAACCTCTAGTAGTAGTGGATACACATAACAACTCATTACTGTATGAAGTCATATTAGGAAACAATTTTCTGACAAAAAATGGTTGTGTCATTAACTACGCAAATAAAACTATAAAAGTGAAAGAAGAGGAGATGGAAATTGAAGAAGAAAAGGAGAAGCAGAAAACAGTTACATTTCAATTGCAAGAAGACATCCATCTACAGCCGCATCAGTGGAAAATGCATATGATCAAGACGGAAGACACTATAACAGCTGACATAATGCTATATGACAACAAAGGCATCAACACCAAGTGAGTTTCAATGCCGTCCAGTGTGTGCACTATAAAACACGGAAAAGGAAGGGTACCAATTCTCAACGCTATGAACTGGAACATAAACTTGAAAAAATCCCAGATAAGAATATATGGAAAATATATCAAAACCAACATCAAACTCATCTGGAAGGCAATGGAAGACGGTGATGGAGCGAGTAATTTGCATGGTCGATTCGAGGACTTGGTAAAGGAAAGCAGATAGTACTCCACATGGCCAACTCAAGGGCGAGTGGACAAACACCATCTATGTCGCGAGTACTCCCAAAAGCTGATTCAAGGGCATTGGGATGAAAGCAGAAGAGGAAGATACACACAGGATACCCGAAATAAACGATGAGGACTATCAACATCTAGAAGAACAGGACATCACACAACTAAGGACACTCCTAGAGAAACATAAATATATATTCAATTACAGAGAGATAAGCGTAGGCCNATTAAACTACCAGTCAGAAGAGTGCCTGAATAACTGAAAGAAGAATACAATCATATACTAGAAGAACTAATCAACAATAAAATCATCCGGCCGAGCAAGAGCCCGTATGCAGCACCGACTGTGTTTGTAAAACAAGGGAATAAGTACCGTCTATGCATTGACTTTCATAAACTAAACGAGGTGACACACATAACAATCTGCTGCCATATGAAGTTATTCTAGGTGACGACTTTTTGACGAAAAATGGATATGTCATCAATTACGCCAATAGAACTATAAAAGTGAGAGAAGAAGAAATGGAGATTGAACAAGAACAAGTTAAGCAAAACAACAATTACACTCAAATTACAGGAAGATATCCACTTACAGCCACAACAACGGAAGATGCACAAAATTGAATCTGAGGACACAACAACAGCCAATATAATGCTATATGACAACAAAGGCATCAACACCAAACGAGTATCAATGCCATTGAGTGTCTGTACAGTTAATCATGGGAAGGGAAGAATACCAATCCTTAACGCTATGAATCAGAATGTTAATCTAAAGAAATCTCAAATAAAAATATACGGGAAGTACATCAAATCAAGCATCAGACTTATCTGGAAGGCAATCAGAGATGACGATGGAGCAAGTAATTTGCATGGTTGATTCAAGGACTTGAAATGAAAATGGATAGTACTCCACATGGCCAACTCAAGGGCGAGTGGATGAACACCATCAAAGTCGCAAGTACTCCCAAAGGCCGACTCAAGGACATATATAAAACACTGGAAATAAACTACCCACATTTGGAAGAACAGGAAATCACGCAATTAAGGAAATTGTTGGAGAAACACAAACATATATTCAACTATGGAGAGATAAGCATGGGACAAGCAGTGGGCGAAAAACACAGAATAGTTACAACAATGGACAAACCAATTAAGCTACCAGTTTGTAAATTAAATGAGGTGACAAAAAAGGATTCATACCCCAGATAGAGGACATGCTCTATGAGGTCAGTAAGCATAAATATTTCACAGCATTAGACTTATGCAAAGCCTACTGGCAGGGTAAAGATGGAAGAAGACGATATCAAGAAGACAGCATTCATAACTCCCTATGGCTTATATGAATGGATATATATAGAGTTCAGACTGTGTAATGCACCAGCAACCTTCCAAAGATATATTATGAAAGTGCTGAAAAATAAGACACATGGACTTCGTAATAATGGGAACAAATGTGACATTCTCAAAGAGAAAATAGTATTTCTAGGAAAGGCAGGATGTGCATGAAGGACATACAGAGGATAATGGGATTCTTCAATTATTATGGGACTTTCATCCCGAACATAGCTGGTAAGACAGCAAAGATGACCAGATGAATGAGGAAATCAGTACTGTTCGTATGGACCTGGAAGGAGCAGGAAGAATTAGACAACATCAAAGAAGAACTGGCGAAACTACCATATCTTAACACACCAGACTACCACGAAATTTATACTGGATTGCAACACAAGTAAAGTAGCGATTGGGGCCATGTTGGGACAAATGAAAAACGGGAAAGAAGTCCCCATTCAATTTTTCAGTCGTAAGTTGAGAGCAAGCAAAGAAAACTATGGATCTAATAAAGTGGAGATGCTGGCACTAATCAAAAGCATTAAAAAATTTCGACACTTTCTGATCAGGAGAGAATTGCTTCTGCATTCAATTGCTCAATGTCTTCTATTTTCTTTGTTAATAGGCTTATTTCTTCCCATAAGAGTTTTTCGTTTTCACTGTTTTTTTCAAAATTTCAAAAATCTCCAGGGTTCCCGGTTCAGAGGGGGATTCCTGTCTTACCGATTCTGGGGTTTGTGCTGCTTCTGTATTCCTTGGGTATGATGACGATCGTGTTGCCATGGGGGTGTTGGTTTTTGGTATTGCTTTCTTTGCACTTTCTCTCTTATTACTCTTATTATTCGTCATTGTTTCTTGATGTCGTAGTGGCTTTCCATTTTGGTTACGATTCAGGAGTCTTATTCGCACTTGTTACAGTTAGGATTTTCTGCCTCTGCTGACTTTATGTCTTTGTTCACTGCCTTGTTGCTTCCTTTTTCCTTTTACTTCGAGTTCATTTCTGGGTTTAGAAAGAGTATCACTGTGTGTTTCCTCTCTGTTGACTTTGTTCTTACTTGTCATGGTTGCCAAGTAACATCCTCTACCAGGCCTTTAGCACCGTGAATTATTGTTAATAATTATCACTCGATTAATGGCGATAAGGATTTACAAATTTACTAAACTGCTGGATGTTTCCTCTTTGCTTAACTAGTTACGTTAACTGAGTATTAATCATCACTGTTTAGGTGATGAAGCCATGCAGTGTTCTCTGATTGATTAACTGTGGGCTACTGCTCGAAGCGGATCTCCACACAACAGTTCTCCTCCTTCATTAGCAATTGACCAAGTTTGTTGCACCATCTCAGCTTAATGAGAATTAATTATGTGTACCTTACATTAGCTCAGTGCATGTACTCATGTCAAGACACTACTGACTTAAACTCAATTTTGTAAAGTGTTTTCTGCAGCATTGACACTAGCTGCATTAACTAAATATCAAATCAGCAATTACCATAAAAACTATTGGCTTTAATAATTATTTAATATATTGCAGCTTCCTACACTTACATTTAATAACAATACATGTAAAGTCATTTATTCGGTCAATTATTGTCAAGTCTCCTACTTTTAGTAATATAGATACAGTGAGAATGATGCACCCACCACTGAAGAAGAGAAACAACATAAGCTTCTTTTACAAGGACGTCACTAACACCAGAAGCCTTCACGAAGTATTCACATTCTTTTATCCAGATACAGCAATTCGAGAGGATTTAGTGCATACAAGTAAAGCGGATGTGCAGATGACATTAATGATAGCAATAAAAGGAATCAACTTGTACCAAAAATACTACGGAATATTTTCCAGAAAAATGAACAAATTATGAGAAATTGTAACATCCTCTACCAGGCATTACTACTGTTTATCCTTTGTTACTATATAACATTAGTTGTATCTTTGCAGGTAGGGATTTACTAACTAGATACTGTTTAGCTTTTGTTTACTTTGGTTAGCATAATGTAACTAGATTTAACTATCGACTATTTAGGTGATGAAGCCATACAGCACTCTCTCCAAAGATCAGATCGATAGTGGGCATCTACCCAAAGCTGATCTCCACATCCAGTTTCACCAGTCCTTTTACAATACACTTAGTTGAGTTCCACCTCTCAGCTCAGCAATATAACTTATGAGTACCCTATCCTACTCAAGACAAGACACAATTCCACTTAGACTCTATTTTGTAAAAGTGTTTTGTGAGTTTGCAACCAGACTTGTTACTAGCTGTTTAATTAGCATTACATGTAGCCATTACCAAAATATATTGGCTTTAATTAGTGCTGAGGCAGAACTAAAAATTTAAGCAACTAAGCAGCGCAAGCAATGGGTAGATGTAGCATGGGAACATAGCAGGAATTAGAATGAATCGTGGATGTGATGACTCCCAGCTGTGATGATGTGAATTGCTGTGAGGTAAACGTCCCGATTGTACAATATATATATATATATATATATATATATATATATATATATATATATATAGAAAGAGAGAGAGAAAGAGGGATCTAGATATTATTAATAGCTGTTAAATTAATGGTGTACATTATTAAACACATTCCTGCATTTTTTGGACAAAGGAAAGTTTAGAATCAGAACATAACTATGCATAATCTGCATACCAGAATTATGTTTGCTGACCTATATTTAAATAAAAGACAGCAGAAAACTTTTGTTTAGTATTTCCATGATAACAATGTATAAAGCTAACCTTGCTAATACACTTGTATCCATTAAAACAATAAACTTCATTTTCTCCACAATGACAATCAATTTCACTTGGTTCATTTTCCTAGTCACAAAATGGTGAAAGGATAATTCCAGCATACTTGCATGGAACACGGTGTTTGCACCAAATTGAATTATCAGGATATCTGGTTTTTGAATTCAGAAAATAATTACAGAACTCTTCATCTGATAATGAGAGGTCGCAATCGTAGATAAAGTCACATACTCTTGTTTTTTGCAAACAAATCTTTGGTTCTTTTCCACATATATGATGCTTTTTCAATTTCGTCCTCTGAAATTTTACAATGGCGAATATCTCTGCAAATACTCTTTTTCTCATAGCATTTGTCTGTTCTAGGGCATTTAAAGAAATAGTGACAATCACAATGTTCATTGCTTCCATCATAGCAATCTAAATCATGTTTACTATGTTTTTATCTGCATATGCGTACTTATCACATTCTAATCTTTTAGGAATGCAGTCGTCCCCAGAGGAGCAAGCAAAATATCCTTCCTTGCATGTTCTCGTGCAATTTTCTTCATCAATTCTTGTCCTGCAATCAAAAATATTGTCGCATATGTTCTCACCAGAAATGCAAATTTTATCATCCTCTGGTTACAGGAAGGTATTGTCATCACATCCACACTCATCTATGCTTGTTAGCCCATGTGTTATGCAATCTACTATTCTATCGCATTTACGCAATTGATGCAGGCAGCCTAATACAGCTGTATTGCCAATAATACAATTTATCCAGCCAACAGGACAAATTGCATAACAATATGACTCATCAGTGTTATGTTCACAGTCTTGTACATTGCTACAATAAGTTTGTCATCACTGATGCATTTGGAATGATCGAATTTATTATGACGTATCATATCCATACATCTAGCACTTGTTGCACAATCTGGACATTGATTTTTGTCTGCTTCATTTTCATAACAATCGATGTTTTTGTCACAGTGCTTAATAGGACCGATACAGGTTAAGTTGTTGCCACAATCAAAGACTAATTGCGGACAATATTGATGATATATTTTTAAGAAACAAACAATGGCCGCAAGAAGTCTAAGGAACATCATTTTTGACTAGTTATTTTAAGCAATTCTATTAATTATATAATATTATACAATGAATAATGCTTTGGCTTAATTCAAAAATGTAGAGTTTAAAGGAAATAAATGGCGAGTAAATCACAGCTCAAAATTGAAGAGGCAATTGAATATTTACAAAGTTACAAAGGTGGATAGAAATATATTCTGAAAATGGCTCTTCAAAATATATAATTAAAAACTAGAGAATATATTATACAAATTGCTACTAATTAAAGATCAATTAAATAATTGCATCTCAAATAGAAAATTAGTCTTCAGTAAGGAGTTTTTTTAATCTTATATACTTTGGGGGTTGCATAATCATTGCAGCTTTTTTAATTCATAATTACTGAATTTTAATGCAAGTTTAATGGTCATTTTTTAAATATATCAACTAAATCAATTAATTTTTCGCATTACAATGTTAGCTTTTTATTCCATAGGCAAAGAAATTGCTGTTCTTAGTCAATGGATTTGAAAAACCCTTATAAGTATGCACCAACTTATTGAAATGCAATTTATATTCCTTGAATGCTCAATATTTCCACCCGTCAGAATTGAAGCCTTTTTACAAAGTGTGACTTGGTGAACCATGTGACCCTGATTTGATTTGAACCATTGAGTGGATAATGCACTGAAAACTTCTACAATAAATAATCTGGTGGCCCAATTTGACCTGTTTTTATTAGGTTGAAATATTTATATATTGAAATACAATTCTTAAAGTATTTTCGCAAGTAAGATTTGATATATTATAAATGGCTTACATGGAATGCACTCAGGGGTTTCAGATGTAATGGTCTGCAATTCTTATTGCAGCGCAGATATCTGAGTAATCGCTATAAATATAATTGAATTTCGCCAAAATAATTAGGTCATTTTAGGAATCTCTGGGTGCATTGCATCTCAACTCCTCAAATGCAGAGAACACGGATTTTTACATTTTTACATGATTAGTTATATTTGAGGCAACCCCGTGGTACATTTGACCTTTTGAACTTAATGGGGATGGCTGACATGGCTATGATGCAATTGTGTACTTTGACCATCTGTGTATAATTGACGTCATTGATATTTGTTGGTAAATACATTTGTTTGTAGTGTATTGTTTAAAATGTAACCAATTTTTTTGAGCATATACGTTTTTGGAATTAGTTAATTAATAAGTCCAAAATCCCATGAGATTAGAATTGTTTGCAGTCTATTGTTTAAAATGTAACAAATTTGTTTACTTGCTAATTTACGTGGCCTAATTTAGTTTGCATACTTGTTTTTTTATTAACAATCATGACATTGGAAATATCACATTAATTTAGTTTACATTGTTTAGTTTATACTTTTTTTTATTAACATGCATGACATTGGAAATACCACATTAATTTAGTTTACATTGTTTAGTTTATATTTGTTTTTTATTAACATACATGATATTGGAAATGTCACATTAATTTAGTTAATATGTTTATTTACATACTTGTTTTATTCAATAAAATTAAATAACAAATTTTTGACTCAGAGAGATAATAATACTCATTAGAAGTGTAATGCTTATTTTGGTAATAATGCAAAAGAATTTTTTGGAACTAGTTTATGCAAAAACTCGTAGTTTCTAATATTTAATAAACGTACGTGGGAAAACCCACATAAGTGTTTAAAACAAGACAAAAATGCAATTTATTCTACACTTTACTTATAATGATCATATGTATCATACTATTAAATTTGTCTATTGGGCTAGTTTATCATCATTGTTGTTGGGGGAATTCTGTAGGAAACAAACCCAATGTGCATTTACACATTATGAATTTCAAATGGTAGCATCTAAATTAATGGTTAATAAACAAGTTTTTATTAAAAATGAGATGACATTCACAATCAGAAACACATGAATATTAAAATTTTAAACAAAATCAATTAAAAATGTTTATTAACAAACAAATGCGTTTCTATTTATAATAAAGTATATAATTAATTTAACATTGGACAGTAAATTTGTAGCAATTCATTAAAATAAAATTATGTTTTTAAAAGAAATATCTGTAAAACTAACTAGAGATAATATTGTAAAAAATTGTTAAAAATCAAAAACAATATCTGAGATATAATTATAAAAATAGCTTACCAAAAAGATTGAAATCTTTATGGGTAGTTCTTTCATAAATGTAAAATTCCATTATGCCACCTGTGTATATTCATATGTGTAGAAAGTTACATGTTTCATAGACAATGTCAACATAGTTTTTTTTTATATTCTATTGTTCACCTGTCAAAATGTATCCAATCATAAACACAGTACAAGCATGTAAAATTCCATTATGCTGCTATGCGTAATATTTTATCTATTGTTCAAATGTCAAAAATGTATCAATTCATAGAGATTGTTATCTACCAAACATCAAATCCAAATGAATTTAAAAATTATCACAATTCATTAAAATTTTTTCACAAGTTGGAAAACAATCTCAATTATTACATGTTTTTTCCCAATTTATACAATTATGTAAATGAAAGATGCTACAAAACTAAAATGTTAATAAAGTAAAACATCTCTAGTAAAAATGTTTTTTCAATACGTTTTTTTTTGTTGAATTCAAGAATAAAATATTTGCAAGTAGGAATTTTTATATGAAATGTTTAAAGATTGTTGATAACATAGTTTGTTATTAGTGCTGTAAATTATTTGTTATCATTTATTAATACACATATATACAAAATGTTTAAAAATATAAATGTTATATTATAAGAAATTGCTTACATTTTAAAATGTTATTGATGTCTTTTATATTAAGAATTAAGTAAATACCCCGTATATGGCTTTTGTAACATCCTCCACCTGGCCCTTTTTGCACAGTGTATTATCGTTAGTACTTATCACTCGATAAATGGTGGGTGAGGATTTACTGATTTAATAGACTGCTAGATGTTTCCTCTTTATTTAACTGATTAGGTTAAATGAGCACTAATCATCATTGTTTAGGTGACGAAGCCGTGCAGTGTTTTCTCATTGATCATCTGTGGGCTACTGCCCAAAGCCGATCTCCACACAACAGATCCTCTCCTTCATTAACAATTGACCAAGTTCACTGCACTATCTCAGCTCAATGGGAATTAATTATGTGTACCTTACATTAGCTCAGTGCATGTACTCATGTCAAGACATCACTGACTTAAACTCAATTTTGTAAAGTGTTTGTTGGATTGAATAAGTAAAGCAACCGGGCGTTGACACTAACTGCATTAAGTTAATATTAAAGTAGCCATTACCGTAAAATTACTGGCTTTAACAATTATTTAATATATTGCAGTTTCCTACACTTACATTTAATAACAGTACATGTAAAGTCATTTATTCAGTCGATTATTGTCAAGTCTCCTACTATTAGTAATAAAGATATAACCCTAATGTTGGGCTATCCAGCCTTTTCAAGCATCTGTTATAATGTACGTGTAGTGATCGATAGTCAGACTAAGCAAGAATCGAAAAACCTCCTATCCGTAACATAAGTGCTGTTTCATGACTGGCACAAGGACACTTTGAATCGCTCCCATGATGGAATCCAGCCACTACTCGACACAACTTGCTTAGCTGAACATTTTAATAAATATCAAACCAGATAAATTTTTCAAGAAAAAGAGGAAGCGGATGTTTTCCCAAAATATCTTAAAAGCATTGTCACAGAAATTCAATTTACAATGGAACTTCCAAAAGACCATAAACTAAATTTTCTTGATGTCTGTATGCATAATTTTGATAAATATCCGACAATTTGGCACATCAAGGAAACAAATTCAGGATTATGCATCCCGTATTATTTAAATTGCAACATGCCCTACAAAATCAATACAATCAAGGCCTTATTTATTAGAGCAAAAATGATATCTTCAAATTACCAACATCTAACATCTGCAGGTAACAAAATTCTATTGCATTATTTTCAAATAACTCCACTATGCACGTTACCGAAAATGAGCATCGATGAAACCAATGCTAATGCTTATTTAAAGCTTCCCTATATAAAAAAACCAAGTAAAGAACTTAAAGAAAAAATTGAAATAATGAGTACTAATTTAAAAACTGCAATATTTACATCACTCAAAACGAAAGATATGTTTCAAAATAATGATAAAAATCCTAAAAAAGTTTAGTTTTCTCTTTAGCCACATAAATGTGGTGACTGTAAAAAAATCATACGTTCGAGAAACATAGTGACATTTGGATACGAGAATTAAGGAACATGTGAATGACCACCTAAAATCCGAAGTGTTTATATATGTAACTCAAGATCAATCCAAAGATTTGGAACGCAATCAAAAGTGTGCATTGTCAATAATTTTTTTGTATGTTGAATACGAAACAGCATGCCTTAGCAGTAAATGTTGGTTTCTTACTGATCACTGATTTATGTATAGTGATTATTGGAAATTTTAATGTGTTACTTTATACTTTTCAACCGCTTGGTTGCAAATAAGATAAAATAAATATATACTCTCTCTCTCCCTCTTTCACAGACATATATATAGACTTCACTTTATTCAATAGAAATTTATGGAAAGTGCAATTGTAAAATAAGACATTCTCAACACTGTTGAAAATGGTCAATACACCCTAAATATATTTAAATAAAAGTAATTTTTTAAGAAAACTCACAAACTGAATTGAAACAACCGAAATTTTTCAGAATCATATCAGAGCGAATGCAACGATAAAGTTTGTGATGCATATGAGCATGCTGCATGAATTTTTCTACATATCATTGGTATGCTATTTTAAAATTTTAGTACGCTTTTGAACATAACTCGAACTGAAATACAATTATTTGATATTCAATAGCAATAGCCTTGGTTGACGCCAGAATCAAAACCTCAAACGATCTTGTTAAATTTGCTTTGGCCCCAGCCCCATTGTTAAAATAGGCGATACGCCAGAATAGGTACATGTATTTAACAAAATGATGACGTCATCAGACTTACTTTTTTATGCTGTTTCCAAATCTGTGAAATTTTTTGTGAGCCGTTCGTTATTTCAAAAGTTATTAACATTTTAAATATAGCATATACATTTTTATCAGCCAATCATTTTGCAGCATTCTTGTAACGTATGCATTACAAATAGCTGCGTCACATTATTCTAATTCGGATTCCTTGAATCCTAAAGTAAATTGCTATTTCTTTGACGTCCGAGACGTCATTATATTAAAAAATCCGAGTTACCTATTCTGGCATATGCGTTATTAAAGTTATATTACGCTTTGTGGTGTTGGGCATTATTTGTTGAAAAACTAAACTTTTTGAAAATATAACATACAAATATAGCACTCAAACTTATCGCCGCCTTGATCAATATTTAGGAGTACAATCTTGATCAAAAGCATCATAGGAATTCTATTACGTGTACCTTAGCTTTTTCAACCAAACCAATTATAGCACTTGTCTAAACTGAATTGTAATTTCTGTTCACAATTTAGTCGATTTGACCAACCACTCAGTGCAATGGGATTGAATGTTGTCAGTCCCATGAGACCAAAAATAAGGAATCTGGAACCACAAATTTCAGAATGCTACTAATAATGTTCCCAATTTTGATTAAATAGAAGTTACTTTGTGGTACTAATATGACTATCGGACCTGAAAATTTCATGGAATTGAGATGGAACCAAATCCAATGGGGGACTAAA
>CABFPE010000789.1:65597-83309 GCA_900660155.1 Hofstenia miamia
AAGAAAAGCAAGCTCGCAGTAGAGACAGCAAAGGTCAATAAAGTGTTGGAGAGGATAGATGCTAGGAGTGTCACAGAAGTAAAAAGCTTAGTGTATGCAGGCACATGGGAAGTGCTGAAGAATGTAGGCATGGACATGAAGAAGAAAAGGCAACAAGAAGATAAGGGAGACAGAAAGCCACCATGGGAAAGAAGAATTGAGAATAAAGTGGCAAAGATTAGGAAGCAAATAGAGAAGATCAGGACAAGTAAGGCGGTGCAGGACAGGTGCAGGGTAGGTAAAGGGAAGACAACAGAAACTGCAAGAGAAGAGCTAAAGCACAGATTAGTTGCAGAAGCTGAGAAGCCAAGAAAATATAGGGCAAGAGCAAAGCAAGCGTGAGACAACATGAAGTTTGAGGCATAAGAAGGATGATTCTACAGCTACAGCTAGAGCAGGTGAGGATGCAGTAAGGTTCTGGGAGAATATATGGGGAAGTGAGGGACCAGAGATAGAGGGTGAGCAGATGCAGAAGGAGTTCAGACAAGAAGAAGAAGAAGTAATCATAACTGCACAGCTGAAGATGGCTCTAAAGAAGATGAAGAATTGGAAGGCACCAGGCAGAGATGAGGTACATGGGTATTGGCTGAAGAAGTTCATAGGTGTTCATGAGAGACTAGCAGAAGCATTGGAGGAGTGTGTGATGAGTGGGTGTCCAGAGTGGATGGTAGTGAGAAGGACCTGAAGATGTATGCTAGCTCAAGGAAGATGTTGCAGAAGCAAATGGAGAAATTGGAGAATGCAAGCAGAGATTCTGGGTTGGAATTTGGATTAGGAAAGTGTGCAGCAGTGACAATGACCAGAGGCAAGTGCATAGATGGAGATGGTTTGAGGACAAGCAGTGGTGATAAGATTGAGGAAGTCAAAGAGGGGTACAAGTAGGAGGAGTGGTTTAGGTGTATCCTTTGAATTGGTGATCAAGTATTCTATGAAATTTAAAAGACATGCTCAAAAGCCTTGCTTCACTTGCCTTTTGAGCCTTTTTCACATTGAGAAAATTTTGAATTGGAAATTTATAGTAACTCATCTAAAGATGAGCTACAAAAGTGGAAGGTTCATTTAGCTTGCAGATCACAATTCTCAATAATGTAGTATTGCATTAAGGTATTTCTTCTGTACTTTTTTGTAATTGTTAATTAGAAAACATATATTTCTTATATAAATGTTTAAATAGAGGATAGCCTAAAGGTATTTCTTGTATATTTCTTCCGAATTGTTAAGTAGAAAACATATATTGCTTATATAAATGTTTAAATAGAGGATAGCCTCAAGGTATTTCTTGTATATTTCTTCCTAATTGCTAAGTGGAAAGCATATATTTCTTATATAAATGTTTAAATTTAGGATAACATAAAGTTATTTCTTGTATAGTTCTTCCTAATTGTTAGGCTTTGAAGCTAATTTGTTAGGCTTTTAAAAATTTTAACTAATTACTATACTGGCTACCTTCCTGCACAATTCTTCCTAGTTGTTATGCTTTGATGGATAAGGAGCTAAGTGTCTTTAAGTTAATTAAATTGACTATTTTTGCCACATTTTTACACTTTTTCAAGTT
The DNA here is from genome assembly GCA_900660155.1 of Hofstenia miamia. Lineage (NCBI taxonomy): Eukaryota > Metazoa > Xenacoelomorpha > Acoela > Hofsteniidae > Hofstenia > Hofstenia miamia. The sequence continues at coordinate 67,192 of CABFPE010000789.1, forward strand.
GCTATCTTTAATGGATAAGGAGCTAAGTGTCCTTAAGTTAAGGAAATTGACTGTTTTTGACACATTTTTACAGTTTTTTCCTCTAGATGGCGTAATTTATATGGTATCTGCACCCAACCTTGGCAACTATATGTACATTATGTACTAGTACTATACCTAAAATAAAATTGAAATTATGTTACAAGGTTTAGGTGCAATGTGGTAAAATTGCCAAAAAAACAGACCTTTTTTGAGGCCTTCTTTTAGGCTTAGGCTTAAAGATAGAATGTTCAATTTCAAGCTGGGGTTCTAGAAATTCCTTGTAGTTTCTAAAAATGCCTTGTCCTAATTCTCTGCTATTGTCAGTTTTGCTGTGACTCCTCCCTACTTTTTTTCTTGAAATTTTTTTTTTCCAAAAATTTAAGGCTCTAAGTCTCAGGCAATTTTAACCTAATGTATTTAATTTTTTTCTTGCAGTCATATCTTCAGAATTGCAATGCTCACGCATAATTTTGTTTTTCTATTTGTTGTAGTTTTTGATTTAGAGGAATTTTGATTAAAAATTTAGAGCAAAACCTTCATTTTGGTAAAAATTGAAAATTTGACTATCTCTCAAATGCCAAAGAATGATCCAATAGGCTTCTGTGTTTATATATATTCCTAATTTGGGATAATCTATCTCCATTCCAAAAATCAGGTTTTTCCTAATAATTTATGGAAAATCGTCAATTTGAAATATTTTATATTAGGCTTTGAGGCTGAGGCAATTTTTGTCTAAATTATTAGGCTTTTATATATTTGCACTAAGAACTATACTGGCTATCTCCATGCAAAATTTCCATCTACTATCTTTAATGGATAATGAGCTATGTGGCCTTAAATTAAGGAAATTACTGATTTTCCCCTCTAGATGGCGTAATTTATATGGTATCTGCACCCAACCTTAGCAACTATAAGTAAATAATGTACTAGTACTATACCTAAAATAAATTGAAATTATGTGAGTAAGTTTAGGTGCAATGTGGGAAAATTCCCAAAAAACTGACCTTTTTGAGGCCTTCTTTTAGGCTTAGGCTTAAAGATAGAATGTTCAATTTCAAGCTGGGGTTCTAGAAATTCCTTGTAGTTTCTAAAAATGCCTTGTCCTAATTATCTGCTATTGTCAGTTTTGCAGCAAGTTCCCCCTACTTTTTTTCTTGAAATATTTTTTTCAAAAAATTTAAGGCTTTAAAGCTCAGGCAATTTTAGGTAAAAATGTTATTTATTTTAGCTAGACATAATGACTCTGATTTCCAATGTCTATGCAAATTTTCAAGCCATTCGCCTAAAAATTACAACTGTGAGACGAAAATATTTAAATTTTCAGATAAAATCTTATAGGTGAAAATTTAGAGGCCAAAATTTGCAAATTTTGCCTGCTCTAAAATAGCCAATATTGAACCCAGAATTTTGAAATTTTGAACATTTTCATTATTCTGGAGAAAAACCTCACTGGCAAAAAATTAGCCATTTCGGCCTATTTTGGCCTGAGTTCTCAGTTAGCAATTTTCAGACCCATAGGGAGGGAGTAAAAAAAGCTTTGTAAACATGGAAAACCCAGTTTCTTAAAAAATTTCCAAATATTACTTGAAATTTTAGTTGCAAATAAATTTACAATTTGCAAGAGAGTTTCACTGTCTCTAGATTATTGATATGCTATGGCTTGTTTTCCAAAGCAATAAAGATTTCTTATCTTTCACTTGCTCAATCGTGAATTAACAGTGAAATTCAGTAACAAAATCAAAACAAAGACATATCCATTGGAAATTAAAAAGAGCAAGAACATCCCAAAGACATCAATTGTGTTATATAATAAGTAAAATATTATTGTTCACAGTTATGAGTTAGTAATTCATCTAAAAAACTATAATAGAAGGAAAAAACTATTGTAAAAAAAAACTGTCCCAAAAATTATTCTACTTTTTCCATAAACACACAGCTCTCCCTATATTGTCTACTAAGAAAAAATGTTTATGTTCTTAGATACCATTTTTGGCAATCAAATTGCAATGCATTGTAGGATTGGCAATCTATATAAATTATTACTGCTATGCAATGCTGGCTCTTTGCAATTATATTTATGACAACTAACATAGTCTTTTACAAACACAGAAATTTGCTTCAATATCAATTACTATAACATTACTCAATTTCTTTCTCCATTTGTATGACTAGGTAATGATATTAAGTAAACTGCAATCTAACAAGCATTATCAAAAACAAGGAATTATTTATGTAACTATGATTAGCTGAAAGGTTTTCTTAAGAATTATTTTGCCCTCAAAAAATAATGAAAGATGCTTACAAAACTGTGAGGAACTAAGTCAATAAACATACTTACATGATAGGTTTGAAAATTTATGCTTTTTTATTAAATAAGCAGTCTTGCAATTTATGCAAGAACTTTCATGGTGTAATACAGTGATGACTTTTGCAACATCTACATTTGCGGCTTTTTTCATTACAAAAAACTTGTTGAATTTTTAGTACAAGAAAGTATGATAAGGTTTGAAAAATTATGTAAGTGAAATTATATAATATGAAGTATTACATGTAATATATGGTGATGATTAAACAAATTTCAACAAAAATATCTGTTTCAAGGTAAAATAACAAGTGGTTTAGAAATGTAATTTTTTAGGAGACAGACCAGCACAGATTAATAACAAGGATTATGCCATCCAGGGCATTTTTCAACTATAACAAACGTCAAGGGACTGATTAAAAGTTCGATCATTCAATGCCTCAATGGAAATTCTTGGTTCTTACCAAATCACAGTCATTCTTACTGTCATTTTCTGATAATGTTTACCACCTTTGGCTTCTGAGCAAGTTAGAATACCTATGGTTTGTGTAATATTATTAGTACCACTTTTTACTAAACTATACGTAGTAGAATGTTTCATTCCTAGTAATCTTCCTGCTTCTAAGATTCTGCTTAAATTTTATGCACAATTCTGTTGTTGTTTTCTTATAAGTGTGACTTTTTGACAAATCGCTGCCCATAATTTTAGAAATTTTTAATTGGTACATTTACATGTGTAAAGAAAGCCTTGAATGCTGAATATATTCAATTTATGTTAGACTTGGAAAACTATTTTTATATATTTCAAGTAATTTTGTATCATCTGTTATTTTCAGTGGCGGCTCGTATATGCAAATGTTAGGCTAGCAAATATTTTCTATGTAGCAGAGTTAGAGTAAATAATAAACCATGAAAAATTTATTTATATATATATTTAATCCCAGAGGTGATTTTTCTCAAAAATTTATCTGTAATATTATTGTAGAAATATGATTAGTCCTGCAGTTCTTTTAATATATCATGTTCTAGAAAAATTGCTAATGATTTCTGTAGTTTTGTCTCCTCTAATCATTTATTCTTGAATTTGTTTAAAATGTCTTTAACCAGAAATATCCTTCTGCTTCTGCAAGACGCCTCTCAAAATCCAATAGTTTATATTAATTCAAATATTTATAAATTTTCGGTAAGACATTCGATAAATCGTGAACTTCAAAATATTGAATAATAACTTTGTCGATTTGCAATGGAAGGCATGTTGATGAAAGAACACTTGAGATAAAGTACAAATTTTTTCAAGATTGAGAAACTTATGTAGAAATTTTGATGAGAAAATCGCAGCTGAGGGAAATCACATTTAAATTGCTCAAAGATTTCTAAATTTCACTAATTCTATAAAACTACATTTGCACAGAAATGTGAATCTGGCCTCCATTTGAGTGCATATAGCGCCAATTTATTTCAAAATACATCACTCTTGAAACGTCCTCGTTGTATTTGATTTTTTGAATTAAATTAGTAGCACATTCCTATAAATTTTCTAATTTCTGTAAAGGAAAAGCAAATGGTAACTTTTATTTTTAAGAATATCCCACGTAACCAACCACTGGTGGGACCACCAGTGTCAGAAACCAGTGGACCACTGGTGGTGGCTACATGCGATTGTACAAGGAATCCGTAGGGTAAAAAATGCGAAAAAATACCAGAAATAAGAGGCTTGCTCACATATATTTTTGTTTCCGAAACTGCTTGAATAAAGAAATATTTTTTTCCGACACTGCTTGATTTGATAAATTTCATAAATATCATGTTTACGTTTGGGTTATTGTATTGAATGAAAATATTTCGCGTGGTTTTGACAGCGGAAATATTTCACTGTGAAGCAATGAGCGGATTGCTCGCTTTGCTAGCTAATTTAATCATTTTATAATGAGCGTAGGTACAGCATTAAGGTATCTGCTGGCTGTGGCGCAAACATTTAATAATTTTTAACCAAATCATAATGAATTATGTCCTATATTCCATTCATATTTTTACTTGATTCTTGTTTTAAAGTAAACTAATAATTTACGATTTGTACAATTGTATAGATATAAATTCATGCAATTATGAATGAAACTCATTTATTAACAAATTATTATGCAAGCACTGCTTACATGTACGAGCTGCTTATGGTTATTTTGCATTGAAACAGTTATTGTGTTTATGATTATTTTATTATTCCCATAACCAAGTACTACATATATTATTGCATATGAAATTTATGCTAAATTTCCAAAAAAACTGTCAAATTTGAATTATTTGTTGCCTAATAACAGCTTATCATTCCTAAATTTGTAATCTTTATTGTCCACTTTGAATTGTTTGTTGTTAAATCATAACATTTTTCTCATCTGAATTTGGATTTGAAATACTGTTAAGACAATGTGAACGGTAGACTACCATAAATAATTCAGCAAGTAAACTGTTCAAATGTTATTCCTTAACCCTTTAAGGCCTATAATGAAACTGAAGTCGCTTTAGTAGCAAAAATGTATAATTTGTATTAAGCAGATGGTAAGAAGCACCCTATCACCAAAATTGATTTTGAAGTGCATTAATTCCACTGTACTAGGGAGGATCATATATATGTACATGCAGTCCTTCAGTGGGTTTCATTAATGATTGCATAAAATGAATGACAAGAATCTATGATCGAAATAATATTTTTCACAAATATTGGTTGACAAGTGCTCTTTTTAGCAAAATGACTCATTAAATTATATATATTTTCAAATCAGTGGTAATGCTCCAGTATAAAAGACAAAATTTTAAGGGACAATTAGAAATTTGGCTGAAGCTTTGTAAAATTCAAAATACAAATAACAGTGAATTATAACAGTCTAGAAAAACGGATTTGTTTAGGTAGTACATATTTGTATCACCAATACTCAAAGGCAAAACTATTTTGCAATGTTAAGCAAGAACTTGCAACAACTTTAAAATGTAAGTTGGTGATAATTTGGTCTAGCCTGTGTTTCTGAAGATGGGCTTAATTCTCCATAGCGTTTCAGATACTTTTAGTAAGACTCTTCACCAATTTTTGCAAAACTTTGATGTTAGAAGATTATTGTGGTTCCTTATAAAGAAAGGGTATTTAAATGAACACTACAATCTATAAATCAATAAATTTGTTTTTCAAAATTTTATGCATTGAACATATTTGTATTTCAAACAAAACTTGAATTATTTTCTTAAATAATTTCTTCAAATTTTTAAATATTTTTGGAAAACGTTCATAAAAATGCACCATTGAAAAAAACTAAGTACGCAATAGCTTAATGCGGTTGCCTTGATGCTTACTTATGATGAGCTCAAATTGGTATAACATTTGCAAGTCCAATTGTTCATATACACTAGGTCTAAGCAGTTAAAATATATTAAAGTTCACTGACGTATCTTCAGTTGTTGTGGGAAAAATAAATTTGCCAGTCATTAAAATCAGATTGTTAATTAATGTATTATATTCTTGTAAATAGCTACTATTAAATATGAGCAAATTGACAAGCTGCTTAGAAACTCAGTATTGTTCGGCACTATCATTCAACATTAAAGTGTATTCAAAGTAAAACTCTCAGAAATGACAATTTATGCAAATAAGGTGATGCCTGGAAAATTCTCTTTGCTTTAAAATTAAGTACAAAACGTCTAAGAGAATATTGCATTACAATTTTATAATATGCAAATATGCAAGAGTTAATCACATTTCTTTCAATTGAAGAATCCAAACACCCTACGTCAAATATAAACAAAATTAAAATAACGAATATATCATTGAAGAAAACATTCTATTATATTATATTTAATATACATTAGCATTTGGAAAATTAAAAGCAATCAAGGATTTAAATGAGGTTTCAAAGGGAGCATAATGGTGCAATTGCCAAGAAAGTGATACCAACCAAAATGATTTTACTTTTTTAAACGAAAATTGCAAATAATATCTGTTGAAACACTTCCACGAATTCTATCAGATAACATGATGTAAATCCAAGGATTCAAAGCACTCATGAACGCATAGAAATCTCCAGATGTGCGAAAAACAAATTTATCCACTTGTGATAAAGAAAAAATTCCAAAGCTGTTGTATTTTTCATCATCTGTACTCCAGAGTAAAATTTCATGATTAGTACCCGTTGAAGTTAAAGGCTGCCTCAAACTATATTCTTGAATTTGCCGAATTTTATGGTAGATTAACGGAAATGTAAACAGTAAATATATTAAATTACTCATCAAGCAAATCAGTGAGAATCGAATACAGGCTTGCATCAGAGGAGTTTTGTTCTTATTTCTCAGAGCAGAGTCAATAACCAATCCATATATTGCACTTTGTATTAAAATTGGGATTGCAATGAACATACTGATTTCCATTATAATATTTAATAAATTCTTGTTGCTATCAAATTGTAGACTTTGGAACCAAGATTCATCAATCGAAAGCTCATTGATGGAATATGCTTGAAGGAATCCATAACTACAATGAAGGTTGAAATCGTGTATAGCATATGGATACACAGTGGATACAAACTCCCATGAAGTCTGAAATGCAAACCACATAGAAATAATGATTGCACACATATTGAGTGTAAATATGCATAGTAAGCGGTTTCGTAGAGATAGCATGGATTTAGTTGCAATGGGAAACTTTATCATTATCCATCGTTCAACTGCTAAACCCACTAGGTTCCACTGGGAGACGCACTGATTCAAAGTGCGGATAAAATTAACATAGTAACAAACTTCCATAAAATCAGGAGTCAGTCTATAGAAATTATTAAAACGTCTGTTTCCGTAGATTAGTTTTCCCCAGAATGACTCCACAATTCTCAAAGTCATTCGAAATACGCACATGCAAAGATCCATGAGAGCAAGATTTGCAATTATTACATAGCTGTAGTTCTTGCTTTTGTATTCCTTACAGGCATATTTAATAATGATCATGTTTCCAATAATGCCAATGAATAATCCAAACAAATTCAAGATAAATATTGTGACCTTAACGCATGTCAGTGTAGTTCTTTCAAAGTGTAAAAACAAGTGTTCATTATATTCGTATAGTTCTTCCCACATCGGATTTTGGCAAACATTTTGTGTTTTAAAATGGCTTCTAAAACGCTTTAAGTTTTCTGGAATAGATTTCGAAAGCTTAAAGATTTCAACAGCTGTAAATTTTTCTTTTAAATAGAAGAATGTTTCCCTATACAATCCCATATTTATATTATTCAGAATGTACTGAATTTGTGGATCATCATAGTTGAATTTTTTACAAAATTTTGGCCTTAGTTGTCCTTCAGAACAAAATTCTTCGTCAGAGTAATCTTCAATAATACCATTGCAGTTTTCTATGCCATCACAACGATCAGTCATACTGTAACACCAACCAGATTTGTGACACTTAAATTCAGAACATTTGCAATCTCTTTCTTCAGAAGAATCAAGCTCATAATCACTTGCACTTTCTGGACTACAATCATTTGCACTATTACACACTTTCTCACCAGAAATGCAAATGCCTGTTTTTTCACACTCAAATGCATCACATTGTCCACAAGCACCTACATGCTCATCCATGCCATTTATGCAATCCTGAACTCCATCACATACTTTACTAATTGAAATGCACATATGGATACCAGTGCATTGAAACTCATCAAGTTCACATTTAACTAAAATATATTTTTTTTGTTTTCGTCTGGCATAAATTTATACAATAAATGTATTAACATAAAAACTTCAGGCGCCATTATATAATGTTATATATATATATATATATATATATATATATATATATATATATAATCTACTACCTATTTTTAGCCAAATCATGACTCATACATAATATAAATTTTTTGGCATGCTTGGCAATTTTGTATGCTGCCAGCATCACAAGATGCAATCACATGCTATTAGTTTTGCATTGATTATATATTTTCCCAAAAAGTGTTATGCATTCATGTTAATATTGTTTTAAAATTGTAATGAAAATTCCGATTTTTTAAATGCATATATGCTGTTTGAAATAACCATACCTTTTAAAGCATCAACTTTTTGGATTTTTTGAATTATTATGTTGGCTGTATTGCAGTCCTTTTGGAAGTGGATTTAAAGTTCTTAGAGGAAAGTCACATATTTTTATGATTTGATGTGAAGAATGTGATAATCTCATATAAAGACAATTCAACATTTGATTTACTACCATACTGAGGGTATCAGAGAATGCTATTTGAGCATATGACTTGTAATGAGAATGTACAATTCCAGAAGTGGAGCATGTAGATTACAGGGTTGCCATTGATATTGATTTTGAAATCAATTCATTTCAATTGATATGAGGTGATGTAAAAATCTTGAACATTTATGCTTTAGAGTCATAATAAAATGAACCCACGTCGTTAATTAAAATTGCAGTTATTGTTTTCTATTGTGATTTTCAGAATAAAGTGATTATTGGGGATGCTTTGCTTGAGTTAAGCTGGGCCTTAACAAGGAGTGGATCCGGCTTGTAGTGAGTCTAGTCCCGATTTTTGTGAGGGCATCTGAAATGATATTTGAAATACATTAGAGAAAGAAAAATACACTTCAAAACTGAAACTTTCCAAATGATAAAAAATTCCCTTTACATTTACTCAGTCTAACATTTGTGACTGATGCCCAAAATTCTGATGTGTTAATTTTGTCTGCTGCAAGTAACGAGAGTTCCTGAGAAGTTTCTGTCACTTTGTTTTGATCTAATTTGAATTGAATATGCAAAAACTAATATTTTCTCCAAGTAATAAAAAGATGTAGTTGCATAAAAAACCCTTTCCATGTAATAGGATAACAAAAATGAATTCATTCGTTGAGTCATTAATTACATAAATAAGTTAGAAGACCATTGCGCTAGGAGAGCTTATGAAATGTTACGCAAGACACAAAAATTGAGTGAACTAAGTGGATATGCCCGTATTCAGCAATACGTTATGGAAAAAATTTCTCTCAAAATCACAGCGTCAGTGATGTAAAATATATTATGATCGGCCGGGTTGAGATGGGTTTAAAAATTGGTCCCGTTACAACACTAGGTGATGCATGCTAATGGAAGTTGCAAACTTCTATACCGCATTCCTGGGTGTTATACTTTACAGCTGAGATGGAAATGGAGCAGGTCGACCCATGGGGCAGAGTGGGGTAGGGGCGAATGTGGGTGAACCATTTCTATAATGTGGATTCCCATGGAGCAAAAGTGGTGCAAATACGATATTAAGCTGAGAAAAACAGTACCAAACAATTGACAATTTTAGAGATTCTTACATTCAAGTACACTACTTAATAAACTTTTGATTTACTTGGAAATTTGACGCATTTTGAAAAATGAGCAACCATTCATTTTAGCTCTTTGATTTGATTCCATTCAATAATACTAACAGGATCTTTTTTTCTGATTCGTCGTCACTAGGCTTTGCAATTACACTGGATGGAGTTAATTTACCACTGCATAACTATATTAAATAAAATATTAGCTTTAATAACAGCTTTATTGAGTTAAAATTTATTTTTATTTTGCTTTTGATATGTATTGGCATCATATTTTTTATTCGATTCCCATTGTAGAGATATGACATTTGAACATAATTCTGTGCCGTCAAAATATTTGACAGTGTGGTGTTGTGGTGTAGTAGTTATGAAAATTACAATAGAACAAATTAGGGGCTATCATATATCGCAAGTAGTTCTTGGAGGAAAATTTTTAGTGGGGAAAATGGGGCGAGAAAGTAAAGCGTGCTGCAATATGGAGCAGATGGCAACACGTGGAAATGCGGCAGGGCACAAAGTCTTCTCCACTTCCATCCCTGCTTTACAGCATACCGGAGGTAGTTTATATTTGAAATGCGCATTTTAGCCTAAAATTGTTTATTGAATCCATAAGCATACAATCGGCTTATCAACATTTTCAAACAATTTTCTATAATCCAATTAAAAAATCTGAAAATCCGTAGATAGGGACACATCCATGAACAAGTGTACTCCTTGTTATCGTTAGCAATTCTGCTAAATATTATTAACTATTTTTCATTGAAAATTTGGTTTCTTAGGAGTAAATTTAAATTCTTCACAAACAAAAGTTCATGAGAACAACAACTAACTAATTAATTTTAATCATTGTGGACATTGTCATTGTTAATGCTCCTGTATCGGAGGGAGTGCTCTGGTATTGGCATGGTGTAAGAAGAGATGAAACCATTAGGCGACTTTAAAGCTGAAGTTGCATTATTCTTAGCAACGAGCGAAAAAAACGAAATGAATTTGCTCAGCAGTCGAGCACGGCACATCAGAGAAGAGAAAACGAAGCAGAACACATAAAATGCCAGTATATAGAAGTAGAATTGATCCTCTTACCATGGTGTTTGAGAGATGAACAATGTGTAAACATGCTAAGCTTGCCAGTAAAGGTTGAAAGATTTGTTCTAAGCAGATTTGGAATCAGTTTGAGAGAACCGCCGGTTCGGTTTGGTTTCGGGTCGGTTTTGGGGGAGCCCACATGTTCCGGGAAGACGCCAGCTAATTCAAAGTACCCTAAGAAGACCTTAATTCAATAATTATTTATTTATTGATGGATTTAATATTTTAAGCAGTTCATTAAAAGTCTAAAAGGAGAACAATACATTATCATTCGTTTGATATTTTGAAGGTCACTTTGCCGTCGGAACTTCGGGTAGGATTCGGGTAAGATAATGTGCATTTTGGGAAATTTTGGGTACATTCGGTTACGGGGACGCGTTTAAAAAATCGGTTTGTATTTCAGTTCCAAATTCTGTACCCGATTCCAACTATGGTTCCAAGTGTTCTAGTTCTAATGAAGAGCTGCGCTTGTATGTTTCATTTGATTGGTGAACATCATTAAATATGAACAATATAATTTGCAAATTGCTTTTGGTTTTAATAGTAATTTCTCTTGTAAGGAATTAAAAATCCAGTACTCCCACAGACTTCGTCAAAATAGCTTGTTTTGCATGCACATAAGCGTTGTTTTGTATGCTCAAGAATCAAAAGAAAAGCCCAATATCACTTTCCATTTAGTTTTTGGGTGAAAGTGTTAAACTCAATTGCAATTGCTGAAAAATGCTGAGAAATCCTGATCTTATGTGTGTCTTAATGTTAAAAATACTTACATTCTTTACAATTTTTTTCGTCATCTCCAAAGCAATCATTCTTGCCATCGCAAATTAAATTCTAAATTACAAAAATTCAACACATTTTCTCAAACAATCATTCTAAATTCAGTTCTTAATGCAGGGACTAATTTTTCAATTCTTTAATTTTATTTCTAAAATTACTATACATGTGCTGCGTTGATACGTCATTTCTATTCAACAGAGAAATTAAAGAGATGGCAATGGACATCATTGAATGTAATTTTTAAGAAAGAACTTCTAATAAATCTAGTTGTTATTTCAGATATGTTGATGACATCTTCGCAATTTTTTTAAGAAAAAGAGGAAGCGGATGTTTTCCCAAAATATCTTAAAAGCATTGTCACAGAAATTCAATTTACAATGGAACTTCCAAAAGACCATAAACTAAATTTTCTTGATGTCTGTATGCATAATTTTGATAAATATCCGACAATTTGGCACATCAAGGAAACAAATTCAGGATTATGCATCCCGTATTATTTAAATTGCAACATGCCCTACAAAATCAATACAATCAAGGCCTTATTTATTAGAGCAAAAATGATATCTTCAAATTACCAACATCTAACATCTGCAGGTAACAAAATTCTATTGCATTATTTTCAAATAACTCCACTATGCAGGTTACCGAAAATGAGCATCGATGAAACCAATGCTAATGCTTATTTAAAGCTTCCCTATATAAAAAAACCAAGTAAAGAACTTAAAGAAAAAATTGAAATAATGAGTACTAATTTAAAAACTGCAATATTTACATCACTCAAAACGAAAGATATGTTTCAAAATAATGATAAAAATCCTAAAAAAGTTTAGTTTTCTCTTTAGCCACATAAATGTGGTGACTGTAAAAAAATCATACGTTCGAGAAACATAGTGACATTTGGATACGAGAATTAAGAAACATGTGAATGACCACCTAAAATCCGAAGTGTTTATATATGTAACTCAAGATCAATCCAAAGATTTGGAACGCAATCAAAAGTGTGCATTGTCAATAATTTTTTTGTATGTTGAATACGAAACAGCATGCCTTAGCAGTAAATGTTGGTTTCTTACTGATCACTGATTTATGTATAGTGATTATTGGAAATTTTAATGTGTTACTTTATACTTTTCAACCGCTTGGTTGCAAATAAGATAAAATAAATATATACTCTCTCTCTCCCTCTTTCACAGACATATATATAGACTTCACTTTATTCAATAGAAATTTATGGAAAGTGCAATTGTAAAATAAGACATTCTCAACACTGTTGAAAATTGTCAATACACCCTAAATATATTTAAATAAAAGTAATTTTTTAAGAAAACTCAAAAACTGAATTGAAACAACCGAAATTTTTCAGAATCATATCAGAGCGAATGCAACGATAAAGTTTGTGATGCATATGAGCTTGCTGCATGAATTTTGCTACATATCATTGGTATGCTATTTTAAAATTTTAGTACGCTTTTGAACATAACTCGAACTGAAATACAATTATTTGATATTCAATAGCAATAGCCTTGGTTGACGCCAGAATCAAACCCTCAAACGATCTTGTTAAATTTGCTTTGGCCCCAGCCCCATTGTTAAAATAGGCGATACGCCAGAATAGGTACATGTATTTAACAAAATGATGACGTCATCAGACTTACTATTTTATGCTGTTTCCAAATCTGTGAAATGTATTGTGAGCCGTTCGTTATTTCAAAAGTTATTAACATTTTAAATATAGCATATACATTTTTATCAGCCAATCATTTTGCAGAATTCTTGTAACGTATGCATTACAAATAGCTGCGTCACATTATTCTAATTCGGATTCCTTGAATCCTAAAGTAAATTGCTATTTCTTTGACGTCCGAGACGTCATTATATTAAAAAATCCTATTCTGGCATATGCGTTATTAAAGTTATATTACGCTTTGTGGTGTTGGGCATTATTTGTTGAAAAACTAAACTTTTTGAAAATATAACATACAAATATAGCACTCAAACTTATCGCCGCCTTGATCAATATTTAGGAGTACAATCTTGATCAAAAGCATCATAGGAATTCTATTATGTGTACCTTAGCTTTTTCAACCAAACCAATTATAGCACTTGTCTAAACTGAATTGTAATTTCTGTTCACAATTTAGTCGATTTGACCAACCACTCAGTGCAATGGGATTGAATGTTGTCAGTCCCATGAGACCAAAAATAAGGAATCTGGAACCACAAATTTCAGAATGCTACTAATAGTGTTCCCAATTTTGATTAAATAGAAGTTACTTTGTGGTACTAATATGACTATCGGACCTGAAAATTTCATGGAATTGAGATGGAACCAAATCCAATGGGGGACTAAAACCAGTAAACTTCTGGACTCGCATAACCCTAACCACAAGCGCTAAGAGCTATAGAATAATGTTGAAATTAATGGAAAAATGTGGAAATATTTTCTAGATAGTTTTGGAAATGGAATGGAAATGTAAAATACATTTCCATATATATATATATATATATAGAATGTATTTTACTTGAAAATAAAAGACTTTATCCTTAAATTGTATTGCATTTCAAAACCATACACGTATTGCATTATTGTGGTAAATATTAAAAAATTCAAAATTTGTAAGTTTATATCTGGAATCAGAATTTTGTTTGCAGATTTTTATCTACGTCACTAGCAGAGAATGAAGTTATGAAATGACAAAATTTATATTTTACCAGCCAAATTATTAAAAGAGTATGAAACTAACCTTACTAATACATCGATATCCATTAAAACAAGGAACCTCATTTTCTCCACATGGGCAGTTAATTTCTTTAGGTTTGTAATAATAATCACAGTGCGGTAAACTAAAAATCCTAGCATATTTGCAAGGAACGCAGCGGTTGCACCAAATTGAATTATCAGGACATCTGGCTTCTGCATTTGGAACATAAGCACACAACTCCTCATCTGATAAAGAGATATCACAATCGTACACAAAATCACACACTCTTGTTTTTTGCAAACAAATCTTTGGTTCTTGTGAACATATATGATGGGTTTCCCAGTTGCATTGACATGCCTCTTTAATTTCGTCCTCCGAAATTCTGCAATTATGAATATCTCTGCAAACACTTTTCTTTTCAAGGCATTTTTCTGTCCCAGGGCATTTAAAGAAATAGTAGCAATCGCAATGTTCATCGCTTCCATCATAGCAATCAAAATCATGCTTGATTTTGCCTTCATATGTGTACTTATCACATTCTAATCTTTTAGGAATGCAGTCGTCCCCAGAGGAGCAAGCAAAATATCCTTCCTTGCATGTTCTCGTGCAATTTTCTTCATCAATTCTTGTCCTGCAATCAAAAATATTGTCGCATATATTCTCACCAGAAATGCAAAAGTTATCATCCTCTGGGCACAGGAAGGTAGTGTCATTACATCCACACTCATCAACGCTAGTTGCTCCATGTGTTACACAGTCTACTATTCCATCACATATACGCGATGGATGCAGACATCCTAAGATTGCGTTATTGCCAATTATGCAATGTATCCAGCCATCAGGACAAAAAGAGTAACAATTGAATTCATCTGAGTTATGTTCACAGTCTTGTATATGGTTACAAATTTTTTCATGGCTTATGCATTTAGAATAATCGAATTGATCATGAGGTATGAGGTCAATACAACTATCACTTGTTGCACAATCTGGACATTGACTTTCGTCTGCTCCATTTTCATGACAATCGATGTGACCATCGCAATGTATAATAGGATCAATACAGGTTAAATTGTTGCCACAATCAAAAAACGGTTGAGGACAATATTGGCGAGATATTTTTAAGAAACAAATAAAAAAGCAAAGGAATCTAAGAAACATTATTTTTGACTAAGTAATAAAAACAATTCTAATTAATTAAAAATATTAATTATTTATGCTGCTTTGGGGTAATTTGAAATTATAAAGTTCAAAGGACGAATTAAATGCGAGGTAATCGCAGCGCATATTTGAAGAAGCAATTGAAATTTTACAAAGTTAACAAAGGTGAATTGCAATATTGCCATCACCCAGAAAATGGCTCTTCAAGCAATATATTTAGAAACCAAAGAATATTTGATTATTATATATAAATTGCTCTAATTGAAACTCTTTTAAACATTTGTATCAAACATACAGAAATTGGTCTTAATTAATATAGTTTGCACTTATACACTGACTGTTTACAATATATGGCGTGTAATTATATATTCTTTTGAATGTTGAATATTTCTACATTTCTGAGTTGTAATCAGGTCACACAGTGTGACACGGTGACACAAGCGACTCCGATAAGTTTTAACCTGGTGACAGAAGCAATGCATTTAACTTTTTAAAAGAAATCACCTCATGACCTGATGTGATCCTCTTTATAGAGTTTTGAATGAAGCAGCTGGTATTCACTGACATGCGAAAGCTTTTTATTTTAAAAACAAGATTCTAAAATCTTTAATTATTTGGGATTCGAAATATAAAAATATTACATAAATAAACGAAAATCAGCGTAAGAAACTTCTGAAGCCATTAAAAACATTTAAGGCACAATTAATGTAATTTAATTTATATATTATTAAAATATATATATA
>CABFPE010000789.1:91908-104318 GCA_900660155.1 Hofstenia miamia
TGCCAAATACAGAGATCTTCAAGTCCTAAAAAGGTTTTGTGATCCTTTGAATCATAGATTCTATGATGCATTGCCACATGATGAGAATCTCCAAGACAACATACATGAGCCTATGTCTGATTCCGACTCAGAAGAAACTAATTAAAAATTTTGAACCAATTTCTGTATTTGTTGTTTTTGCAAAGTTTGGTGTTCGTTACGTAGATATATTGCATTTGTGCCCATAAACATTTTTCCAAAAGGGTCTTCAATCATATTCAGGGGAAGAAAGGCACTTGTCCAACACACCCCCGGGTATAAATGTTCACAATATTCCCTACAGATATATGTGGATGATCAATAAAATACACTGACATGTATGTAACTAAATAGGGTATATGTGTATAGTAAGAGTATATACCTAGCACAAGTTTCTTAGCAGCAGCTGACTTTCAAAACTTAAAATTCAATTTACTCAAAATCGCTAAAGTGTGACATGTGCCCCTTTTCCCCTGTGGTCTTCATATATATATATATTAGGATTGTCCATATTTTGTTCATGTTTGAAAAGTTGTGTTTGAACAACCTGATGTGCTTGTTTGCTTCAAAATTAGATGGAATAGTGTTTGTTGTATTCTTTTACATCTGGAACGTGACAATAATATTTCAATGTCGTGTCTATTCTTATGCAGAAGCTTAGATATGCATAAACATGATAGACATCAAGTTAACAGTTACATGTAGAAATCAATGATGGTATGGATATGGCGAATGTGGTCATTTGTTCTACGTATAAGCACGCTTCTTTTTTGAACAATCTGCAGGTGTGGTGCGGGAATGATTTTTATGGATGTGTGTTGAGTACAGCCGTTTACAAATGTGCGCATGTGGTTTGGGTTGGGTAGGAAAATCTTTCCCCAAGCCCACCCTTGTTCGTGACTTGGGATAGCATTTCGTCTTAATTTTTCTCACCACGCATTGTCAAAGTTTATTTTAAAGCTACCAGAAATATGCATTATCATATTTCTGCAAGTGAACTTTGTTTAGGTTCTCTAAACCAAGTTTGAAGATATTTTGTTGATGTAACATACAATTAACACATTCTTACTGACAGTCTCGATTCAGAGTAACATTGTCGTCTCTCTTAAGTAAATACTGCTATTTTCGTGTAGTTAGTTAGCTTAACATTGTAAGGGCCAAGCCTACCTCAAATCTGGTCTTTATCTCTTTAAGTCTACTCTAATGTCAAGCCGGTTACTCAGCCATTTTTGTAATTATTGCAATTGCCTAGGGGTTAACAGGGCAGTATTTCACAGGTTTGGAAATTATTTCTCTTCAATAATGTTTTATATTCGATTAAATGTCTCGTTGATTTTATTCAAATATAGCTCTAACATGAATAAACGAATTTTGTAAACAAAGTGGAGAACAATAAGCGGCTTAATGAACAGTTAAGGTTTAATAGTTATATTAAATTCTGAGTGGTGGAGTAATAGAATTACTTCAAAACATCGGGTTCGGATCAGATTGGGTTTGAAAAACGCATCCAACCACAACTATGGTATTAAGGAGTCTCGCACAGTCGAAACGCCTGCTAGGGCCAAACTTCAGAATCTTTGATGCTGCTGTTAATGAGTTGTTATCAGATAATCGCAGATGGGGAACGAAGTAGAAATCATTCATCAAGCAAAAAAATCCTTCCGATCAAGAGTGGATATTACCAAAAAACCTGACCGAGTTGCCTCTTTAGGTTGCTCTGCATCGTTCAACCATAAATAATTCTGTTTTTGAAACCTGTCTATAGTTTGTATATCAAAAAACTATCAAAATATATTTATGTTGAATATATTCAGTTAGGCAAAAATGATGTTTTAAATATTCAGAAAATATGCAAGTCTTCCACTCTGAATTTAAGTAGTAGCTTATTAAAGGAGGTGCCACACGATTAGTCTTTTGACTATAGTCAAAAAACTTTTTTGACTATAGTCAAAAGACTAACCGTGTGGCACCCCCAAAAAGTGACTTTTGCGGTTTACGATTAGTAAAATTATGAAATAGAAAGTGTTCTATTTGAAAATGACTATGTCAAAAGACTAACCGTGTGGCACCCCCGAAAAGTCAACTTATTGTAATTTTGAAAGAAAATAGGAATTTTGATTTTAAATAACTTTGCACTTTCATCTTAAATGTCATTAATAAATAAACAATATAATTACGATTATGGCCATTAAGATAGTAGCAAACAAACAACTTGTCGAAATGGCTTTTGCGTGTTTTTAAACCCCAATTACATTGGAGAGAGAGAGCTGTTTCAATATCAAAGGGTAGTTGATTGCGTAGCTATTTTGAATTTTCTATAAAGATTGCAACCTGCTAATTGGGTTAAATGTTTTCATAATTCTTTACATATGCGCTTGTTTAGGAGTGATGAATTAACTATTCAATGCACATTGAGGCCTATTTAATACATCATCCGAAATGTTCTCCCGTTACCTAAAATTGAAATGTAATTATAGCGATATGCAAAGCAATTTACGCAGAAACCTCTTTTGACTATTAGTCAAAATATTTGACTAATAGTCAAATTTTTTGACTAATAGACAAAAGAATGCAAAACCGCAATTTTGACTATAGTCAAAAGACTAATCGTGTGGCACCCCCTTAAATGTGATGGAAAAATGCAATTTTAAATTGTGTGTCTGACGCCTTTCTAACATGTCCATATTTTGTGTCTATTCTCAAAGGTAAAATATAAGAACACAAAGGATTAGAAGTTAAGATTAGAATGATTTTTAAATTTACAAAGTATTCAAATTATCAGTATAAACTAAATTTAGATATGTTTTTAATTCTTGCTTTTTTTCAAGACAACTTGGCTTCACCAGCTTCTTCTTTTAAAAGAATACGAGTTCAGTAATAATGTGTTGGCGGCCAGTAAATTGAACATTGAGAGCTGTATTTGGCGACAGCGGACAAAATTCCGTTACTTAGCCCTCTTGTATATATATGTAATTAAAATGAAATTAGAAAAATAAATTATAATATATCACTAATCCAAAACATAAAACTTAAATTCAAGATAATGGAAGTATTAATAATTTTATTAGTAAAAATAATGTGAAGACATTTAAAAAATTGTGTTGCTACAAAAATTATAACCAAGCCAAGCATGTGTGCAATTATGTTTTCGCACTTCCTTGTAGTTTTGTAAAATGAAAAGAACTTTCAAAATGATCACCAACAATTTTGGTTTTATGTGCATACATTATTGTGGGAAACCTTTATGACCTTGCTTTTAAGCACAAAAAATTTATTGCTTTCTCCTTCGTGCGTAAAGAAATCGTCTAACCTAAACGTCTTTACAAGGTTAATGCCAAGCTTTCTTAATATTTTTAACTATATTAGCCTAAATAATAGCGTAGAAAAGAAAAAACCCGGAGAATTAATCTCTGCACACAATCATAATCGCCACCTGTTATCTCAGGAATTACGCACTGAAACAAACACTGTGGGTTTCGGCCCTATGCCAGGGAGGGACTATCAGTGCTCACTACTATGCCACTTGACCAGCGTCAACGGGCATGTCAAAAATACTGACCCGACGGCATCGGTCGACTGGTTTGCCAACCCTTCGGAATTTGATTTTTCAGTATACATCGATAAATTTTATATTTTGTGTCAAATTTTTCGTGGGTGATGCGGAAACAGCGTGACCTGCTAGAATTAGTGCCCTATTTATCCAATGACCCGTGACCTGCATGACCCACGGACACCCCTGATTTGAGAAACATTGAGTTAGTTTATAGATGAATAAAGGGATATTTTGACTAAAGTTATGCATTTAGGATAAAATTTGCGATGGTGTTAACGATTGTTTTGGAGAAGACGAGCAAAACTGTACAGAATGTAAGTATATTATAATTAAAAAATGATTAAGCAGAGATAATTTACCAATATTTGATCAACCACAAAATTCTATATATATATATATATATATATATATATATATATATATATATATATATATCTTCAAGAATTTACGTTTTCACATCAGAAGTCAACGTAACTGAGCAAATCATTTCCTATTATGACTATTTTCCAAACTCCTTCTCAAATATTTTTTGAATTAATTAAAATGAATTAATATTGCATGTCTGCACTTTTACCCAATCCACACCAGCACGAGTATTACCAAACCAGGTTTACCCGTTCTTCACGGAACCATATACTGAAAAATGCTTATATTTTCCCTAATTAGATGGAAACATCTAAGCTGCTTTAATGCAAATTCAAGATTTACAATCATTAGCATTTAAATAATTTTAGTATCATTAATATGTGTGAAAGCTAACCTTGCTAATACATCTAAATCCATGATCACATTGAATTTCATTTTCTCCACATGGACAATCAATCTCATTTGGTATATCAAAATAATCACAATATTTTAAAAGAGAAATCCTGGCATATTTGCATGGAACACAACGTTTGCACCAAATAGAATTATCAGGGCATCTACTTTCTGCATTTAGCTCATTTGCGCAAAATTCTTCATCGGATAATGAGACGTCACAATCGTAGACAAAGTCACACACTCTTGTTTTTGGTAAAGAAATCCTTTCCTCATCCTCGCATTTGTGGCGCTTGCTTAAGTTACATTGGCAAGCTAATGCGATTTCTTCTTCCGAAACTTTGCAATGATGAATATCCCTACAAAAGCTTTTCTTTTCTATGCAGTCTTCTGTTTCGGGGCATTTAAAGAAATAGTAACAATCGCAATGTTCATCGCTTCTATCATAGCAATCAAAATCATGTTTGATTGTGTCTTCATATGCGTACTTGTCACATTCTAATCTCTTGGGAATACAATCGTCTCCAGATGAGCAAGAGAAATATCCTTCCTTACATTTTCTTGTACAATGTTGTTCATCAATTCTTGTTCTACAGTCGAAAATGCTATCACAGATATGTTCTGCAGAAATGCAAAAATTATCATCATCGGGGCATAGAAATGTTGTGTTATCGCAGCCGCACTCATCAATGCTAGTTTCTCCATAAGTTACACAGTCCTCTATTTCATCACAAATACGGGAGGGATGCAGACAATCCATCAAAGATGTATTACCCTTTTTACAATACATCCAGCCAAACGGACACAGCTGAATGCAGTTCAACTCATCGGCATAATGTTCACAATCTTGTATGTTATCACATAGTTTTTCGTCACTAATGCATTTTGATGAATCAATTCCATCATCAGATATTCTGTCTATGCAACGGTGACTTGTTGCACAATCTGGACATTCATTTTCGTCTGCCCCATTTTCGTAACAATCGATGTGGTTATTGCAATGCATTATTGGATCAACACATGTTAAGTTGTTGCCGCAATCAAAGAAAGGTAATGGACAATATTGTTGATATATTTTGATGATGAAACAAGCAATAATAACAATGTGAATAAGCGGCATATTATTGCAAATAAATATATTCATTAATATAGAAAATTACAAAGAATAATATTATATTCCGCTTTAATGCAAATTATAGACTTCAAAGAAACGTCTATGCATTTATTGAAATTCAAAATTTAAAAATATAATTGTGTTCTCTGAGAAGTATCTATTTACAATTTAAAGTAAACCGACGTCAAAAAAAGTAACATTTAAAACGTATTAATATTATTAAGTTTATTCAAGACTTGCTATGATCGTATTAAGAAAAAATTGCAAATATTATGCAATATTATCGTAATAAGAATATTTTTTATTTTTTAGTTTATTTTATTAGAATTGTTTAATTAGTTCCATCCTCTTAGTTTATTAATTCCTAGATCATGTCGGATAAAAATAATGTGACTTTGTATCAGATTCCAAGGCCATACTAAAGAAAGGCCATGAACCGGAAAGTTCCTCTAGATTATTGGAGGCAGGAAAAATTTAAAGATATATTTCGATATCTTTCCCGCTCATCTGCATCTGTAGGAAATAAAAATGTTTTGATATGCTTGTCTTTGCTTTCGTAGTTTGATTTACATGATACACACAGAAAAAAATTACGTAAATTCTCGCCCTCTAGTAACAGAAAACATCGCGCAGCAATATAAAAATTTCTGCTCAGTATTCCTTACTGCAGTTCTTTATGCTATCTTGCATTACAATTACATATGGTACGTAGCTGCTCTGTAGAAGGGTGTAAAACAGGATATTATGAAACCCCTTCTGTGTCTGTATCGTTTTCCCAAAGATCCAGAACAATTGCAATTGTGGCTGCAGAGCTTACAAAATAAGATAGATGCTTCAGAAATCACTTCAAATATGACAGTATGTGCATTGCACTTCCCCAAAGATATATCGTTGAAAAAAGTCCAAGGTTCACTTAATATTGAATGATTTTATTTAACTAGTAAATTATTTATATAATATGCTATAAAATATTGTTATTTTGAGATACGGTATTCATAGGTTTCAAAATCATTGAAAAATTTACATTTTATTTGATTCTAATTATGAACTAAGTAACTATAAGAGTTAGTCATGAAATATGTAATGATTTAATTTAGTTTTAAATAGATATAATTGACATAAAGATTTATATTATATTTTTGCATATTTACATCAACTATTTTTGAACTAATATTTTGCACTTCCTACTGTTCATATTTAGGCGGACACTCTGTTCCAATCGAGCCCCCTTCTGTTTTTCCGAATATTGCACCATCTGTAATTCCAACTCAGCCTCCTTTAAAGCGTAGCAAAACAACTTCAGCCGAAATTCGTGCACGCCAAGAGCTTTCTTCTTTTTCTGAAAACTGACACAATAAGCTTTGAAAACTTTGAAAATGACTTTGGAAAAAGATATGACAACCTTTCAGATTTTCAAATGTTTTATTCTTCGAAAATCGGTATTACAATTTTTTCCGCAAATCATTCTGGTCCTATTTTTTATTTCTCTTGTTTTATTCAAACGAAAGAACGAAATTGGGAGCTACTGTGTTTCAGAAAATTATCGAAGGTTAAACTTCCTTTTCTTTTTTCATATCGGTTAAAATATTGGAGTGAACTAGATGAAGTGCTAAATCTCTTAAGAGGAAATCAGTGAGCTACAGATCAAAATGCTTTTGAACATGAAAAACGTGAAGAATTTTTACTGCGACAAATTCGTCTATTAAGTTCAAGTTATGGTCATAACCAGGGAGAATACTACTGCATAGAAGACACTATATTTCCATTGGAATTTATTCAATTTCAAGAAGTCGCTATAAATATATTCGTAAATTTTTAACTATTCCTAGTATTAGACATCTGCAAAAACTGACTTCAACTGTGTCTATAAAATGGAGTCCAGGGCTCTTTAAAATCTGTAGTTGATAATTTACCAAGTCGATCACATGCATGCTTTTTAAATTTCGATGAAGTTTATGTTACTGGTAAATTAGAATATCAAGGTGGAAATATTTTTTGTTATGCGATAGATCAACCCTCTGATCTGGCTACAACTGTTGTAATAAAGTTTGTTTTCAATTCAAGGACATTCCTTTTCAAACTATAACCAATAAGATCGCCCAACTCTACTTTTATCTTACAAGTAATATATGATATTTGTGACTTGCTAGAAGATATGAACGTGCATGTGCTCGGTATCATTTCAGCAGATAATAATCGAACAAATCAATGCTTATTTGGACACCTTCAAAATTCCGTTGATTCCCCTGGCTTGGTCGCCATCCCTTGGACAATGTGGATCGGCCATTTTTTTGGTTAATGATCTTACTCATTTATTCGTAATTCGTAATTGTTGGTTCACAGAGAAAATGAAGCAACTTAATTTTTATGACGTTTATGACAAAGTGATTCTAGTGATGAGGTGGTTAGAAAGGCTGAATGGAAGCATATTAGTCTTCTTCATGAACATGACGAAAAAGTTTTGGTAAAAAAATCTACACTTACAAATTCTTCAGTGTTATGAGTGTTATGCTGTTGTGCAAAATCATCTGAAAATTGTGCTGAGTAGTGTAACGCCTCAGCAAGGATATAACACACTCACAAAGACGTAAATAACACAGTTGGCATTACCGAAATACTTGAACTTAACATGTTCCATAAAATTTTTTGGTCGACCGAAGTTTTTTGGTCAGTCTTCCTTAGCGTACTATGACAATCAAAAGCAAATGTTTGTAATTAACACATGTATGTGATCAATAGAAATTTGAACAGAAGCAGATTTATTAGAATATTTTGAAGAATGAAATAATATTACCGAATATGCAAAATCTTTATATATAATACTAAATCAAAAGAAATGTTCTGAATTGATTATAAATTTTTCACGTACCAGTTTGAACGTACACACTCCTCTTTCGTTTTTTACATAGTGTTGCTATTCTAAGCTATATTTTAACCTTTAGGGCATCTCATAAACCTTATATAAAAAAGCTGATCATGAAGGGAATTACTAGATTACATGCCTTACGGAAATCAATATCTTTAGAGGCTACACACATATGTCAAAAACAATTTCTTAACAGTTCTATTTTGGTTGTATCGGAACAACTATCATCTCTATGACAATTTTGTAATCACAAATCGGCAAAGTAAGCAACTAGAAAATATCTGGAGATGATCCAATCTAATTGCATTTTAATAATACCCGTCAAAATCACATTAGCAAAAGAGTAAAGCGAACGCGCCTTTGTAAAATGCTCTAATCTCTCACCAACACTACCACCACCCCTCTCACCTAAGATTGTGCTATTTCTACATGCTCAAGAGTTATGCACAAATCTCCAATCACACGAAAACCTCGATAAAAAAGCAGCTTTATCTTATCAATTATGCACTACATTAATAGTAAATAATTTTTTATGATTAATTCTTGCATTCTTGTGAATTCATTGGGAATAAAAGATTCTCTTTTTTTCTTCTTCTTCTTTGTCTTCTTCTTCAATTTGCTTTCATGATGAATGTTTGGGTACCTACGAATCAGAAAAACAGAAGAATGCCCTTAAAAGATCTCAAATACTTCTAGAAAGGACAAAAATTGAAACGAAGTAGTACATGGATTTTGAAGCTTGGTCAAGTTGGATTGAATCAAGTTTTAAATAAGATGAGTTGGGTCAGTGACTTGAAAATATTAAATTTATTGATCAAACAATTTTTCAAAAAATATTCAGATATAGCAGTGCATTACTTCATCAATCTTTAGATTTTGTAATGTCTTAAATTGACATTTTTGTCCACCCAAATTTATTAAAGCTTTGCCTTTATATTTGATTAACATTATTTATTATTATATTGCATATTTTGAAGAATTTATTAATATTCAGGCTGCTATTCTTAACGAATTTTGTACATGAACATCATATATACAGCAACATCTTCATAAATATGCTGTAAATGTAATGAAAGATTCAAACGCAAAAAATAGCGTGTATCTAATAAAACTATAAAAATACTTGCACAGAGTTTACACAAAGTTATTGAGTGTTCTTCGCATAAAAATTCTTGAATGAGTTGAAGTGATGAGTACATTTCTATTTTTCACCAACTGAGCATTGATTGCAAGACCCTCTGCGACTTTCAATAGGTGTTCTGCGAATAGGCCTTTCAACTTTGCAAACAATGCTTTGCTGCTTCAAACGATCAGCAATCAAATCACAACCAAGTTCTCTAAGAAAAAATCTTTGACTATGCAATTTACCTTGATTCCATGTAGGACCAAAAAGTTTGTGTAAAACAAAGTATTCCAAGCAGAAAAATTCAAAATATTACTCAAGATCATGTTTGGCATAAGCTGTAGATCCGGAAGCTGGCTGCAATATGTTTTCCTGTGTAGCTCGACCAGCAAAACTTTGGGTTTTCTCGAAGAGTACCAAGTTAGGTCCACTTGCCCCGCTCCTCTTCCTCCCGGCATCCTGGATACAAAACTTCACAGTATTAATTCTAATATTCTGTAACTAAATTGGAGTGAATATATTTTAGCTTAAATATATCAAATACTAATGCCATTCTATTAAAAAGTTCAATGAAAAAGTGCGAAAATATTTCATATGAGTAAAACTATGTTTAATTTATTGAATTTTGCAGGGCCATGGAAACCCTAGCTTGCAAATGCATGCATATATATATATATATATATATATATATATATATATATATATATATATATATATATATATATCATGCTGATGACGTCATGACAGCCATTTATATTTAGTTCTGCCATTAGCAGGTTGTGCATGTGTTATTTACATTTATTTTATACTTAAATAGGGCAGCTCTGTGCGCGATTATTCAATAAAATTTTAAGTTCAGTTCAACTTAGTTGTAATTATAACTACTATATCCTATTACATGGCCATGAGCATCTAAACTCTCTACGGATCTGAGTTGGCTGCATTAGGTGTAATTCAGCCGCAGGATGTTCTCGGCAATCTTATGACCTTACGCAGACCTGTTCCCATTCTGGGGTTTAGCTGATGCAGAATCGTTTGTTATCTGTTTTTGATTACCACTATTATGCTTTGCTTCTACAGTTATTGCCACTTTATCTCCTATGCCTCCTATAGCAGGCTGTTATGCAGTTCCATCAGTATACATTATTTAGTCCAGATCTTTAGTAATCCATACATTGTTTTGCGGACAGTGGTATTGTATATAACTCTTACTAAATTCTCTCTAAATGGTGCATAGAGGTCTTTTGCCTACGCAATAGTAGATACTATGCTTACATCAATGTAATAGGTCAACTTTATGGATGTAATTTATTATATCTTGGTCTTTTTCTAGTTGCATGCTTATAGTTGGATTCGGTACTGTTTTCGCGTGCATTTATTGTCACATTGTTAATTCATATCTGTTACTAGCTTATCATAATCAGTTTTGATGTTGGCGCTAAGTTAAGGTACACTTGTAAAGCTCTGTCTTTGAGAAATAGAGGCATTTGTGCAGCTCCATTTTGTATTGTTCCGTGCTGTTGGACAAGGTAAACTTCAAAAAGAACTATTCACTCATAGAAGGTTTGTCCCTTTATGTCGAATTTTCCGCTGAAGTATTGTGGCATTTTTTGCAATTCAATATCAGTCGTTAGAGGTTGGTCAAGTAGCATAGACATTCTCTTTTTAGATTTCGTATCAAAGATATCATGAGGGCTTACTGCAGAGGTGATGCGATGGTGGGAAAATTGGCCTAAAAACAGACGGACTTGGCGATGGTGACAAGGGAATGAGTCCTTGCGATGGATCAGGATAGACCTTGGAGGCAGCTGCTTGTGATGATTGACTCAGGTTAGTCATCGGTTTCATTAAATTAGTTATTGTATCTAATATATTAGTACAAAATACATTTAGGTTTTCCTGCATAGATGTTTTGAAGACGGTAAACTGTTCCTGTGTTACAAAATTGGAGGTATTCTGAGAGTGACTGATTGACATTTGGAGGTTTTCCAACAATTGCATTCTCAATTCCATGTCATTGAGTTTTTCGGCTTGATTTAATACAATTTCAACTAGTTCGTTTTTTTAAAGCTTTTAGTGCAGATTGTGTATAGGTAATCATTTTCAATGTTTAGTATTAGACCAGATAAGAGAGGGGTAACATAGTAGAAATAAAGCCATAGTAAGTTCTTGAAATATAACCATGCAAGATACTTTAGTAGGGTAAAGTTGAGCAGAAAAGTAAGTAATGTAATTGATGAGGCTTTGAATAATGAATAAATGAATAACTAACGAGTTCAAAGAGGTGTCGAAATTTTCAAAAACAGATTTTCCCTGAAAAGTTTAAGAACAGTTTCTAGATTGGTTTCTTTTAACAGTCCTCGGTCACTATCTAGTATCATCAGAGTTAGCATAACAATAATAAATAGTATAGAGCCATAACTTGTGAAAGCATAATATCTACTATTGCGTAGGCAAAAGACCTCTATGCACCAGAGAATTTAGTAAGAGTTATATGCAATACCACTGTCCACAAAACAATGTATGGATTACTAAAGATCTGGACTAAATCATGTATACTGATGGAAACGGCTAACAGCCTGCTATAGAAGGGATAAAAGATAAAGAACTGAAGAAGCAAAGAATAAAGGATAATAGTAGAAATAAAAAACAGACAACAAACGATCAGCTAAAAGCTAAAATGGGAACAGGTCTGCATAAAGTCATAAGATTTCCGAGAACATCCTGCGGCTAAATTACACCTAATGCAGCCCCCTCAGATCCGTAGAGTTTAGATGCTCATGGCCATGTAATAGGATATAGTAGTTATAATTACAACTAAGTTGAACTGAACTTAAAATTTTATTGAATAATCGCGCACAGAGCTGCCCTATTTAAGTATAAAATAAATGTAAATAACACATAACAAACCTGCAAATGGCAAAACTAAAAATAAAATGTAGTCATGACGTCATCAGCATGAAATATGATTAATATT
>CABFPE010000789.1:104337-116842 GCA_900660155.1 Hofstenia miamia
TAAGTTGAACTGAACTTAAAATTTTATTGAATAATCGCGCACAGAGCTGCCCTATTTAAGTATAAAATAAATGTAAATAACACATGCACAACCTGCTAATGGCAGAACTAAATATAAATGGCTGTCATGACGTCATCAGCATGATATATATGTATATATATATATATATATATATATATATATGCATGCATTTGCAAGCTAGGGTTTCCATGGCCCTGCAAAATTCAATATATATATATATATATATATATATGCGTGCATTTGCAAGCTAGGGTTTCCATGGCATTGCAAAATTGAATAAATTAAACATATGAAATGTTTTCGCACTATTTCATTGAAATTTTTAATAGAATGACATTAGTATTTGATGTATTTAAACTAAAATATATTCACTCCAATTTAGTTACAGAATATTATAATTAATACTGTGAAGTTTTGTATCCAGGATGCCGGGAGGAAGGGGAGCGGGGCAAGTGGCTACACAGGAAAACTTATTGCAGCCAGCTTCCGGATCTACAGCTTATGCCAAACATGATCTTGAGCAATATTTTGAATTTTTCTGCTTCGAATGCTTTGTTTTACACAAACTTTTTGTTCCTACATGGAATCAAGGCAAATTGCATAGTCAAAGATTTTTTCTTAGAGAACTTGGTTGTGATTTGATTGCTGATCGTTTGAAGCAGCAAAGCATTGTTTGCAAAGTTGAAAGGCCTATTCGCAGAACACCTATTGAAAGTCGCAGAGGGTCTTGCAATCAATGCTCAGTTGGTGAAAAATAGAAATGTACTCATCACTTCAACTCATTCAAGAATTTTTATGCGAAGAACACTCAATAACTTTGTGTAATCTCTGTGCAAGTATTTTTATAGTTTTATTAGATACACGCTAATTTTTGCGTTTGAATCTTTCATTACATTTACAGCATATTTATGAAGATGTTGCTGTATATATGATGTTCATGTACAAAATTCGTTAAGAATAGCAGCCTGAATATTAATAAATTCTTCAAAATATGCAATATAATAATAAATAATGTTAATCAAATATAAACGCAAAGCTTTAATAAATTTGGGTGGACAAAAATGTCAATTTAAGACATTACAAAATCTAAAGATTGATGAAGTAATGCACTGCTATATCTGAATATTATTTGAAAAATTGTTTGATCAATAAATTTAATATTTTCAAGTCACTGACCCAACTCATCTTATTTAATACAATTCAATCCAACTTGACCAAGCTTCAAAATCCATGTACTACTTCTTTTCAATTTTTGTCCTCTCTACAAGTATTAGAGATCTTTTAAGGAGCATTCCTGTTTTTCTGAAGTCGTAGGTACCCAAACATTCATCATGAATGCAAATTGAAGAAGAAGACAAAGAAGAAGAAGAAAAAAACAAATTCTTTTATTCCCAATGAATTCACAAGAATGCAAGAATTAATCATAAAAAATTATTTACTATTAAGGTAGTGCATAATTGATAAGATAAAGCTGCTTTTGTATCGAGGTTTTCGTGTGATTGGAGATTTGTGCTTAGCTCTTGAGCATGTAGAAATAGCACAATCTTAGGGTAGAGGGGGGTGGTAGTGTTGGTGAGGGATTAGAGCATTTTACAAAGGCGCGTTAGCTTTACTCTTTTGCTAAAATGTGATTTTGATGGGTATTTTTAACATGTTTCAAAATAATAGCATTCACACAGACAGCGAGTGATAAACCCAATCTTGAGATTTATGCAAGAGGAAATAAAGGGGGGTAGTCATAGAGATAGATTGCGATGCCATGCTTGTAATTTAAACACATGTTTTAAGATAGGAGCATTCACTAAGAAGGCGTGCGTCTACTACATTTTTACGACATATTTTAAGATAGTTGCATTCACACAGAAAGCCGCGAGCTTGCGAGAGTGTTCACCAGGGCTTTCAGTATTTCGTGCGCGGGAAATCCACAAAATACCCGCGAAATCGGCAATTTCCTAATTTACCGCGATTTCCGCGAAATGCAGACGCACATTGCGAGGTAGCTAGATACCCGTGCCACGTGACTTAAATTGAGCATTAGCCAATCACGTATTTCAATCAATCGCTGTCCTTGACAGAAGTAGCTCTTCTACATATGGTTCATCAAATATCGAATGAACTGCTTCCTGGCCTTACTGAGCTGTCTACGACCACCCCCCCCCACAATTTAGAACAAAATTGAAAAAGAAGTGAAATATGTTGCTTCGATTGCGAAAAGGGTTTTTCGACCTTTGGACCTAGCCATGGGATGTTTCACTATGGAAATTCTTGATCTCAAAGTGGAGTTAGCAAGGGAGAAGACTTCTGTCGATGAGTTGACATAGTTTTGTTCGCAAATTGTTCAAGCAGCAACAAAAGCAGAAGCAAATCTGAAAAAGTATATCTATCCTACAAACGGTGTTCATCCTGCTCTGAAGCATATGGGCGAAATCTAATTTCTTCATCCAAAGAAGGCTAATGGCATCCTTTGTCTGTTGTTGTTCGCGGCTTTAATGATGTTTCAGGAGGCGAAATTGCCCTGTATCGAGAGAAAACGCGAGAGTTCCTCGACTCTGATGCCACATTGACCGATTACGGGCAACCTGGATCAAATGAAAAAGCTGAAAAATAAAATTCTTCCAGTATCACCGTTCGCTATTGCTTCCTAATTTTTTCATCTGCCGAAGTTGAAAGAATCCTTAGTTATTATAAGAAAATTCTTACATACAATCGACGTCAACTGAAAGAACAGAACATCGAGAAACTATAGACTATTTACCTCGCATTATTTTCAATATTTGCGAAATTTTTTCAAGAATTCATCTATACAAATTACAAAGTTAATTTATATTTTATTTTATCAAAAAATAATATTAAAATTTGTTTATGTGTACTATAGGTGCATGTGTATAAACATTTCATTTAGCAAATTTGCTAGGAATATATTAAATTACTGCATAATGATAAAGAATTACATATACATATGCATCTATTACCAAGTGGGCAGCTATAATTATATTTCAAATGTAGGTGACAGGAAAACATTTTGGCGAAATTTCGAGAGCACTACAGTGGTTTGAATATGTATTTTAATTGATCATTCATAAACACAATTGCATGTGTAGAGAATTAATTAAGTATTTAACCCAATTTTGAGCATTACATTTGTAAAGAAAATTTTTGATAATTATTAGTAATCGAAACAGTCTTTGAAGCAGCTGTCTATAATGAATCGAGTTCAAAAAACACGCTAAAGCAGTTTCTGTGTGAATGCACCCTAACGTTTGTTTCTAAAATTAGAAGTCTATTGGTTTATTGCTTTGAGTGATTAGGGTATGAGAGTACTAAGAAGTGATCTGCAATATGCACACATACAGTTATATTTACGTGGATAATAAAAGACTTTTAAAAAAATTTTAGCCTAAAGATCTAAGCTTTGACTTAAAGGAAAGATTGATCTTAAAAGAAAGTTGTTAATTAATATACATTTAGTTTCTAAGGTTGAGGAGTGCATATAAACTATTGATGTACTTTTTCAACTTCTGAATACATAATTTGAGGAGCAATTTTATAGATGAAGCAATTAGAGTACATCTTTTGAAGGCTTGAATATTATTAAATTATATTTTTCAAGTATATAAATTCCATTAATTTATAATTATTTGCAACTTTTTCTTAATTTGGACTAATATGTTGCTTGTCAACGTTTTAATTATTGTTTGTTCCTTCGAAATATATCACCAATATTGTCCGCTACCTTTTTTTGATTGTGGAAACCAATTAACATGCATTGATCCAATAAAGCATTGCGATAGAAATGTCGATTGTCATGAAAATTCAGCAGACGAAAATGAATGTCCAAGGTGTGTAGGAAATCACCGTTGCTTAGACTTAATACCTGGTGATGGAATTGATACATCAAAATGTATTAGTCACGAAAAAGTATGTGATAACATTAAAGATTGTGTACTTAATTTAGACGAAAGGTTTTGTTTACAACGTTGTCCGATTGGTTGGCTGCATTGTATGATGGGAAATACATCTTTGATGGATTGTCTGCATCCATCCCGTATATGTGATGAAATAGAGGACTGTGTAACTTATGGAGAAACTAGCATTGATTAGTGCGGCTGCGATAACACAACATTTCTATGCCCTGATGATGATAATTTTTGCATTTCTGCAGAACATATCTGTGATAACATTTTCGACTGTAGAACAAGAATTGATGAACAACATTGTACAAGAACATGCAAGGAAGGATATTTCTCTTGCTCATCTGGAGATGATTGTATTCCAAAGAGATTAGAATGTGATAAGTATGCACATGAAGATGAAAACACAATAAAACATGATTTCGATTGCTATGATGGGAGTGATGAACATTGCGACTGTTACTATTTTTTTAAATGTCCTGGAACAGAAGACTGCATAGAGAAGAAAAGTTTCTGTAGAGATGTTCATAATTGCAAAGTTTCGGAGGAAGAAATCATACTAGCATGCCAATGTAATTCAAGTACGTACCACAAATGCAAGGATGAGGAAAGCATTTGTTTACCACAAACAAGAGTATGTGACTTTATCTACGATTGTGACCGTTCATTATCAGATGAAGAGTTTTGCGCAAATGAGCCAAATGCAGAGGGTAGATGTCCTGATAATTCTATTTGGTGCAACCGTTGTATTCCATGCAAATACGCCAGGAATGCTGTTACAACTTATTGTGACCCTCTATATATGCCTATGGAGATTGATTGCCCATGCGGAGAAAATGAAGTTCAATGTGATCAGGGATTTATGTGTGTTAGCAAGGTATTAAACTGCTTTGACATTTCTAAACGCTAATCACTATTCTGTAGGTTTAGTGCATTTTATTCCTTTCTGCAGTGATGACAACTTTAATATTCTATCAATTTCATTTTATTTGGCATAAATATAAAATTTAAATTCTGCCCAGAGGTGGAATCGGGTTCGGGTCAGTTTCGGGCTGAGTTTTTGCAAACAAAACGAGTACAGGTGGAAAAAAAATTTTCTTAAATTTAATAAGATATAATAATAATAATAAAAATATTGAAATTTTTTGTGATCATTGTAATGCGTATAATTTCAAAAACATTTCAATTTGGTGTTAGATTGTTTACCGAGCAATCAAATTGGATTAAAAGGACTAACTCGTATCAACGTGTTTAAAATGGTAAAAAGATAATTGCTAAGTCTAAAAGTAAACTAATCGTCATTAAGAATGAGTTGAACCCAGAATAAAAACTAGGGTTTTGGATTTATAGACATTTACCATACATGTGCTATTATTTCAGATTGTCATGAATGAATTATCTTCAAAAATATAAAAAATTCATCTTGATTTGTCTTTAAGGTGACACCTGGTCGATCTGAGAGATACTTCTCTTTTTGTGGGCTTACTGTGACAGAAAGACGCTTCTCACTGGCAGCCAACATCATAGAAGCCTTAGAAATACTAAATTCTTTTCAAAACATCAAAAAAATGAATTTTAAATAAACATTTAAAGAATTATAATTTTTATCAATTTAATACTTGATTTTTGAAATTCGGGTAATGTTTTAAAGTCTCAACCCGATTACACCTTAGGTTCTTCCTGAAAAGCCCAATATGAACTGACACTAAGAAATGATCGAAATTAAGTCAATATTAGCAATAAGTGTTGTAAAATATTTGTTGAATTCAAGGATGTTTGATGCCAATGAAACACTGACATTTAATTTGAGTCTGATACTATTCGGTATGACAATAAACTATATTCATTTATATGTTAGCATGAAACAAACATTATTCCAAGTTTATATAGAAACTACCTATAATAGCACAGTAGTAAACAAAAACCCAATTATTCTTATAATTTACTGCTCGAAATTTCCATTTTGTACATTTATTAACCACTCTTATGAAACTTTGTTCAAAAAAAGGTTTTTAGAACATGTTGTTGGTAGAGTTGTGCATTGTTGGTACTAACAAATTATTTTGGAACTGAAATTTCGTGTTTACTCTAATATGTAGTGTTATTGTGCTCTTCAAAAATTGTTTGAAATATTGAATAATATTTTTGCATTTTAGAAAAAAGTCTGCGAAGGAGAAAACAATTGCTTTATAGAAGAGGAGGAAGCTTGTGAAGTATGTAAGTATACTAATTGAAAAAATTTCATAATTATAAATAATATAAAGAATTTATATACATATAATTTATATATATATATATGAATTATATGTATATTAATATATATATATATATATATATATATATATATATATATATAATTATAATCTAAAAAATTATACATGATTATGAAAAAATTTCAATTTATTCTAACAATATTTCTAGCAAAATTTGTATTTTCTATATTTCAATTCTTGAAATCATTTTAATATTTTCATTTCTCAATGAATTTGTATTGTGAATGCCTTTTTGGTTTAATTAGTTTATAATTGTATGATAGTCAAAATACATAAAACTAAATGCAGCATTATATATCATTATAATGGTTTTTATTGTTGAGGTATTTAGCAGCACTTAGCATTGAAAACATTAATGCATGTGTACTTCCTTCTTAGGATGTTTCAAACTTCTCACCAGCCATATGCATTTGAATGTGTCTCAATCGAAGACCGGGTTCATATTAATTTGAGTGTTTTTCCAATATTAGAAAACCTAGTTTATTCTTATGAAATTACTTAAATTTTTAAGTCTAAGTCTGGCAGACCAAATTTTCCTCTTTATATACAAAACTTCTGCGAAAATTATTGCACAAATAAACAGAACAACTCAATTTATAAAAAAAATTAAGAAGAGATTGTAGTTAGAGAAATTTAAGTAATATTTTATTTGCAATACTATAGCCTTTTGAAGTTATATATTTTTCTAAAACTAAGGAAAATATTCTCTTCTATCAGATATAAAAAAGAAATTTTGCCCTGTAAATGGCCTGTTAAAATACCGGCCTCTAGGGGACAGTAATTGGTTCCATCTCTGAATTCACCCATTTAGTATCAGCAGGACTCTTTAAAATAGATTATAATATGTTTATGTCATTATATACAATTTATTTGAATAATTTTTACAAAGGGATAAATTTATCCCTATAACCATGATGATTATTCTGTATAGATCGTCAAGTAAATTTGAAGTTAAACAGGAGTGTTTTAAAATATAGCGTATTTTTAAGGGATTCAATTTTTTGGATTACTTGTATCGAGAAATACATATGTTCATATATTATATTCATAAAATGGAAAGAAAAAAATATACATATATACTTTAGTTAAATGTAAACAAGATGAATTTCTTTGTGGCAAAATTCACATGTGCGTTTTGAATAGCACAGTATGCGATGGAGTGCTAGATTGCATTAATGGCAGAGATGAACATATAGAGACATGCAAACAATGTCAAGGATTTGTGTGCAAATATTCCAAAATATGTATTTCTGATGAGAAGGTGTGTAACGGTCGCAATGATTGCAGTCCAAAGTTTGAATTTTCCGAGAAGGATCTTGATTCCTCGGATGAAAGAGATTGCATTTGTTCAGAGTTTAAGTGCTTTAAATCCGGCTGGTGCTACAATATGGATGATCGTTGCGACGGAATCGAAAATTGCAATGGAATTATTGAAGACTACTCCGACGAAGAATTTTGCTCTGAAGCAGAGTTGAGTCCTAAATTTTGTAAGAAATTCAACTACGAAGATCCACAAGTTCAGTATATTCTAAATAACATATATATGGGGTTGTATAGAGATAAATTCTACTATTCCGATTTAAAAATTAGTACAGTGGAGATTTTTAGTCTTTCAAAATCGATTCCAGAAAAATTAGAACACTTTACGAAATATTTTAAAACACAAAACTTATGTCAAAATCCTTCCTGGGAAGAATTATATGAAGAAAATGAACACATATTCTTACACTTGAATAAAATCACACTAATGTCAGTAAAGATCACAATGTTGATCTTAAACTTGATTGGTTTATTTACTGGTGTTGTTGGAAACATTATTATCATTAAGTATGCCTATGATGAATGCAAAAATAAAAACTACAGTTATGTAATAATTTCGAATCTTGCTGTCATGGATTTTTGCATGTGTGTATTTCGAATGACGTTAAGAATAGTAGAGTCCTTCTGGGGTAAATTTATCTTCGGCAATAAACGCTTTAATACTTTCTACAAACTGACTCCTGATTTCATTGAAGTTTGTTACTATGTTAATTTTCTTCGCACCTTGAATCTATGCATCTCGCAGTGGAATTTAGTGGGCTTAGCAGTTGAACGATGGATAATGATAAAGTTTCCCATTGTAGCCAAATCCATACTATCTCTACGAAACCGCTTACTATTCATATTTACACTCAATATATGTGCAATCATCATTTCTATGTGGTTTGCATTTCAGACTTCATGGGAGTTTGTATCCAATTACGTTAGCTCGTGTGTGCACTCAAGTAAAGTTGTAACTGACTTAAACTCAGAGTTGTAAAGTGTTTGTTGTTTTTATTTAATAAAGCAACCGGGCATTGACACTAACTGCATGTAATAATATAACTAACATAGCCATTACNTGCTGTCATGGATTTTTGCATGTGTGTATTTCGAATGACGTTAAGAATAGTAGAGTCCTTCTGGGGTAAATTTATCTTCGGCAATAAACGCTTTAATACTTTCTACAAACTGACTCCTGATTTCATTGAAGTTTGTTACTATGTTAATTTTCTTCGCACCCTGAATCAATGCATCTCGCAATGGAATCTAGTGGGCTTAGCAGTTGAAAGATGGATAATGATAAAGTTTCCCATTGCAGCCAAATCCATACTATCACTACGAAACCGCTTACTATTCATATTTACACTCAATATATGTGCAATCATTATTTCTATGTGGTTTGCATTTCAGACTTCATGGGAGTTTGTATCCACTGTGTATCCATATGCCATACACGATTTCAATCTTCATTGTAGTTATGGATTCTTCCAAGCTTATTCCATCAATGAACTTTCAATAGATGAGTCTTGGTTTCAAAGCCTACAATTTGATAGCAACAAGAATTTATTAAATATTATAATGGAAATCAGTATGTTCATTGCAATCCCAATTTTAATACAAAGTGCAATATATGGATTGGTTATTGACTCTGCTCTGAGAAATAAGAACAAAACTCCTTTGATGCAAGCTTGTATTCGATTCTCACTGATTTGCTTGATGAGTAATTTAATATATTTACTGTTTACATTTCCGTTAATCTACCATAAAGTTCGGCAAATTCAAGAATATAGTTTGAGGCAGCCCTTTGCTTCAACGAGTACTAATCATGAAATTTTACTCTGGAGTACAGATGATGAAAATTACAATAGTCTTGGAATTTTTACATTATCTCAAATTGATAAATATTTCTTTCGCACATCTGGAGATTTCTATGTATTAATGAGTGCTTTGAATCCTTGGATTTATATCATTTTATCAACTAAAATTCGTTCAATTCTTTCAAGGTATTTAGCCTCAGTTCTTCGTTTTAATAAGTAAAGGCATTCCATCAACTTTCACGCCTATTCTGTAAACAGCAATTTATCCATTTGAATTATTATCACACTTTTAAACGTCTACGTACTTTCCCTTGATGTTCAAGTAACTTAATGTAGTTCAAAGCTTAAATTCCTGTATTTTAACATTTTTCATTTGATATTTACGAAGAATAAATTTTTTTTAAACTAGTGTTC
The DNA here is from genome assembly GCA_900660155.1 of Hofstenia miamia. Lineage (NCBI taxonomy): Eukaryota > Metazoa > Xenacoelomorpha > Acoela > Hofsteniidae > Hofstenia > Hofstenia miamia. The sequence goes on from CABFPE010000789.1 coordinate 114,076, forward strand.
TTTGACTGTGCTTAACGCAATAAATATGTGGAATATTTCAGTCTATAACAGATTTAAATTTATTAGAATATTTTTGAATAGTCACTATGTGCGTGTTGTATAATCACATTTATATGAATTAATGTATTAATAATTTTTTTAATTGAAGCAATCTGTTGTTAAAATTCATTTTATTTATTCCAAAGCTTTGTTGTATTAAAACTAGCTCATTAACTAGTTTGAAAAAAATCTGGTGTAATTATTTTGGATATCTTTTATACTAGCATTAATTAAATTTGAAATCAAAATAGTTGCTTAAATTTTGATTAAAATCAAAAAATTTCTCAAATATGTAGAATGTCAGTAACGGAAATATAAACACGCCTCATGATTGAATAGAATTCGCATTGCAAAAACTTAAGCTAAACACATTATTTTGTCAACATTTTGCCCTAGCAGAAAAGCATGTTCATTGTGATTTGCATTTATTTCATGAGATTAACAAGGTGACCCATTATTTTATTTTTTAAGTACGGTTCCTCATTTTTCATAAAAAACGAGCCAACCCATATTTAATGGAGCTTCTGCGAAGAATTAGCTATCTTAGAGATTAAACGTTTAAAATATGATTTTGAGAAAGAGAAACAATTTATTACCTTATAGCGACCAGCACGTCGAAAAAATAGGAAATAAATTTGATTATATACATAACTACAATAAATAAAGTTAAACATTGTACTTCGCTTGAACCAATTGGAAAGTCTCAGTAAATGCAAAACTATCTCGTATACGGTTATTACAACAAGATACATTATACGTTCGAGAGTAGGGCAAATTATATTCCTGTTGTCTTCAGGGTGGAACAAAATAATTGAGAGGGTGTTTAATATCACTAGATAATAGATTCCATAGCCTCGTGCATTCCCTTGAGCGTCGTTATTTTAGGATTTTCGCAGTTCAGAAAGTTACACCCTTCGGAATAATTTAATTTGGGAAGTTGTGAAAGTTGGAAAGTTGTGAAAAAACTATTATAAACAACTACTGAACCGGAACTTAAAAGCGAATTTTAAAATGAATAACATATCTACAAAACATATAACCCAAAAAACAAATATAAACATGAATAAAAGCAATAGTAAAAAGGGAAATAAATCGTTTGCTTATATCACTATGAAAATCATCAAAGGTATTAATACCCGCTGCTTTGGAAATGTTTTAAAAAGTGTGCCAAATGAAAGGTTGATCATCCATTTGATAAGTTGATAAAGAACAAGAAATGACAAGTCCGAAATGCGCACAGCACACGACACAACTTTGAAATGACTCATGCCATGATAAGGAATGTATATTCATGAGTACCCAAATATACAATATAAATCATACATTGAATCACCCTCTATCAATGGGGTTTTTGACCACTTGAGGCTGCATAAGTTATCATTGAAAGTATGCAGATTTAGATAATCTTGTCGTGTATAAAATGATCTCGAGCAAGGAACATTTCCTTTGATTATATATATATATATATATATATATTCCATATAAAATATATTTATTAAAAAACACATGTTTCGCTACATAACCATAGCTTCATCAATGACAAAATTGAGGGAAATTAAATTTGTCTTTAGAATAGATAATATTTTGGAATGATATAATTGCTTATTTAATAGATTGATGTTGAATTCTTTTATACTAATTGCTTCGGCGATTTTCATGTAATTGGTCTTAGTTATAATATTAAAATTTTCTTTCTTTGGCTGATGGTAATGAGAAAAAATTTGAGATTTTAAGTGGCAATTAAGGTGTTCTGAATCCTAGTTTGTAGATTTCGCCTTGTTTTTTGCCGAATGTATGAGGCTGAACACTCATCACAGTTATATTTTTAAGCAATGAAGGAAGCCAAGTGCATCGGAACAAGATTTTTGTTATTGAAAAATTACATCATTTCAAAATATTACATCTATTCTAAAGCCATATTAAATTTTCCTCAATTTTATCACTGATGAAGCTATGATTATATAGTGAAGCATGTGTGATTTTAAATAAATCTATTTTTATATAGAATATGCTAAGTCTTAGCGAATTATCATTATATATATATATATATATATATATATATATATATAAGTTTGAAAATAATTTGCGTTTTACTTCAAAACCAATGCAATAATTGCATTTAGGTATATTGTTGGGTCAAAACCTGCAAAAGTTATTGTACTAATCTAAGTTATAATAATTTGTGTTGGCAATACCATTGCTATGCCTTCATTTTCAACGAACCTTTCCCAGTATTACAACACACGACAAAGCAGGGGCTCCGTACATTGCTAACGCTTCTTCTTGAAGACGACAGTCACAAAAATCACTTGTTCTAGATCACAATTTGTTTTATGTGATCGTGAGCACCCATCACTTTGAAAGTGATATACTGGGGTTGCGTTGGTACGCTTAGTCCCTAAAGAAGCCACAATTAATGCAACCAAATATCAGGATGTTCTGTAAACTCAGCTGTTACTAAGCTGAAAAAACTGAGAACTACCATTCTGTAAGGAAACGCTCCCCGCCATAGAGCTCAGATAGTAATTTGTTTCCTGGCAGAGAGTACTCTGGAACTGTTGGACAGACAGCCTTTGACTTACACATGATTATTATTGATAATGCTTCGGCAGTATTTAAAAACAGGATGCCCTATGAATTCCACAATAGTCGACATGATCCATTCTGATATATATATATATATATATATATATATATAAATATATTAATATATATATATATATATATA
>CABFPE010000789.1:117922-131996 GCA_900660155.1 Hofstenia miamia
CCTTAATGACTATATTAAATTAAATGAGCGATCGCAAAAATTTTTTAGTTTAGATAAAAATTATAATGGCTTCCATCACATATCAATTAAATTGTGGAATAATTTAGATTATGAAACGCGAATAGAAAAAAACTATAAAAAGTTTAAAAAAAAATTGAAACAATTTCTTCTAATAAAACAGTATACATTAGGGGACGGTAATACACTTCATGCATTTGAAACATACATTCAACATTGAGCACCTACACAAACATCCACTCAAACATTGACTATATTATTATATATTGTACATATTAATTTGTAGTAATTTGTTCATGTTTATTTTCTTTTGTCATGTGTTAGTTTGTAGATATTGTATACATATAATGCGCAATAAATTTGCTCTGACTCTTAACAGTTGATGTTAATGCTGCGCATTCAAAATAATAATAGCTAACTTATGCCGTCCGGCATTTCGGGTAGGATTCGGGTACATTCGGGTTCGTGTAAGTATTTGAAAAATCGGTTCGGTTTCGGTTCCAAATTCTGTACTAGATTCCAACAGTGGAACACGGACTTACACATTTATTAAAAGAAAGAAAATTATGTTCCAAGGTCTGTAAGATGAACAAAGATTTTTAGGGAGATTTTTTCCACTTTTAAAGATTGGAACAACAACAGCTATTTTCAAAATACTTGGATAACATGATGATATAATAATAGAACGAAACAGGTGATATAATGGATCAGAAATTGATGATGCAATATTTTTAAGTAGTAAAGGAGGAAGTTCATCATACTGTACATTGCGCAGTACAACTTTGCCAATAACCTAATTCGGTTAAAGTGCTGTAATTGAGCATGATCCGTATCAGCCTGTTCTTACATTCAAAGTACCAGGTCGAAACTTAGACCAGCTCATTTTGGACTATGCTAATTGAGCATGAACCTTTGCAACTAATTATCTAGTTAGTCAGGCGAACTGTACAATCATATATATATATAGGCTAATTTTAACAGAGCCAACAAACGGCAAATCTGTGTGTGTCATGCAGCGATCGCGTTTTATTAAAATTTCTGACCACTTTGCAACTAAAAAGAACTGCTGTGTTGCAACTCGTTAACTTTGTCTAGATTACTAGCTATTTAAACTGGATAGTAAATAGTACCTAGTAAATGCTAGCCAATAGTAAGTACTATTCTAGTATTTACTTGTTACTTTTCGTGAATAAGATTGTTAATATTTACTAGGCTAGCATTGGTTGTGTCACTCCGATATTGTAGTTTATTATGCTAACTATTAAACTCATGTTAACAATGTAGATACAGATCCATCCTTTTATCGATATTAGCATCTAAAAGACATAAATTTGAGTCCTCAAATGAATATTGTGCTATGACATATTTTGAAAGATTTAATTACAACGAACGGTTTAAAACGTTATTTATTTCAAGAAAGTTTAATTTTATTACACAAATTTATTTTCAAAATGAAAGTATCATTGCTGCAGCTATCAGCAATTGAAGAAATTGATGCTGAACGTACTTTAAAATCCCTTACAAAGTCGGAATTGACTTGATTGCTACTTGAAGCCATTGAGAAACAGTTGGTTGATATTAGCAATAAAGTCGACAAATTACAAAATTAGCCGCCCATCACTAAAAATACCCCTGTTAACAATCTTCAGGAAGATCTCTCTTTTCGCCAATCTATCCGAATACGTGGTATTGCAGAGTCTCCAAACGAAACTCCACTTCACAGTCGAATTGATCATGATTACCAATCAACCAAAGAAGTTCTTAATCACTTGAGTATTGCTGATGTATGCATAGATGCACCGTCGTGGTCGCTATTCTCCTAATCGCCAAAGAAGCATTATTTTACGTTTGCGTTCAGAATGGGACTGTCGTCGTATTTTAAGTAGTGCTTTTCGTCTCAAATCTTTTTCTCATAGCGTCTTTATTTCACCTGATTTATCGCCTTCTGACCTTGAATTGAAATCTAAAATCCTTCGTATTCGACGTGAACTCATTAACTCAGGCATTCCTCATCTGATCTAAAAATTAGATTTCCACAACTTCTTTTAAAAAACTCACCAGTAGATCTCACTCTTCCATCATCATCTATCAATGCCACCACTGATTGACTACATAATTCAAACTTATATCTGCTCTCTGGTAATTGCCGCAGTCTTAGGAGTATTTCTCGTCGATTAGATTTCTCACAATTTATTTCTTCCCTCAATCCTCAACCTTCAATACTCTGCTTAACAGAAACATGGCTCGATGACTCGTTTCCTGACACTTCAATTTTTCTCACATCAAATTTCTCCGTTATTTGTCGCTCTGATCATGGAGCTCACTCTCATGGAGGTACAATAATTGCTCTAAACTCATCTTGTCCTCTCTCATATTTTAATGTTAATCTGGAACAAACATGCAATTTCTGTTCATCTACTATTCTTTACTCTAAACTCACTAGTTTCCTTGTCATTTGTCTTTATAATCCTCCTGAATCTAGTAATTATCGTATATTAATTCAATTATTTTCTACTGTATTAATTTCCATTTTGGACGAATTCCAATGCTTTAATTCTTCTCATGCAATGCTACACTCTTTTATCTTTTTGACTGGCGATTTTAACCTTCCTCACGTTGATTGGAATATTCCATTTTCTAATGATCCATATGAACTTGAATTAATTGAACTTTTAGCTGACATAAATCTTTCACAACTTGTAACCTTTGTAACTCACGACTCAAGTAATATCTTGGATGTTTTTTATTCTAATACTGAAGTTTCCATTTCTTCTATTAATCCTGCCCCATTTTCTTCGGATCATTTTTTCATCTTAGCAGAAATTCCTTTTCCTTCAAACATTTCACATTCATCCTCTTACAGCTCTTTCTCTTACTCCCTTTTCAATTTTCATTCTTTTAATCTTTTTATTCACTCCTGTCTCTTTATTAATCCTTTAGAATACACTCATCCTGACAATTTGCTTTTCCCTCTGTATGACGCAATTCATCTTGGTAAACTTTTGTTCACGGAAACGGAAACGTCGGCAACTCTTGCCGTTTTTCTATTCTTCACATTCCGTTCATATCTCTAATAGACTCCAATTTCTTATCTTTGTGGTATGCCGCACCTTTTAAATCGTATTCTTGCAACATCTAAGGAACTGGATATATCAATAGAACTAGATAAAGCGGTATTTCTGAATAAGATTTATTCACAATTGTCTGTCAATGAAGCTCAAAATCTTATTAAAACTCTCTTTAAGTCACTTCCATCCGTCCTAGAATTAAAAAAACATCTTTGCTACTACATCACTTGAAATTTCCAATTTATTTAATGAATATTTCTGTTCTGTGTTTTCCCCATCAGACTCTTCACCGGCCCATACTACTTCTACTTGTAATTTTGAAGCTACCATCAATCTTACAGAAATTATACTTAATTCATTTACTCCGCATTCAATTTTCAAAATAATTTACTCGATTTCTTCTCACTCTACTCCGTATGATGAACTTCCTCCTTTACTACTTAAAAATATTGCATCATCAATTTCTGATCCATTATATCACCTGTTTCGTTCTATTATTATATCATCATGTTATCCAAGTATTTCGAAAATAGCTGTTGTTTTTTCAATCTTTAAAAGTGTAAAAAATCTCCCTAAAAATCTTTGTTCATCTTACAGACCAATATGTCTCATCGCTCTACGGTATTATCTCTTCTAAAATTTCTAAACAATTCTTACTCTCACTTAGATAAAAAACTTCCCCTATACACTATCTATCTTGATTTCAAAAAAGCTTTCGATAAAGTTTCTCATCAACTTCTTGTTAATAAACTAAAAGATCTTGGTATTGATTCCACCTTTGTAAATCTTATATCTAGCTATCTTTCTGACCGTGAGCAAGTTGTAAGAATTCAAAATGGTATCTCTTCTAAACCTTCAGTTTCATCAGGCGTACCACAATGTTCCATTCTCGGTCTTCTTCTATTCACTCTATTTATCAACGAATTCGTGCCTTCAGTTAATTCTTGCGGAGCAAACTGCATGTTGTATGCTGATGATACGCGCATGTTCTCTTCATCTTCTATAACTATTCAAAATTCTTGTTTACTTGCCATGGATTGGTCTTCCTTGAACTCTCTTCCATTTAATTATTCTAAAACTGAAGCTCTTCTTTTCAATTCAGCCAAATCTTACAATCCTCCTAATATTCTTCTTCACAATAACCCAGTCGCGTTTAAACCCAATGTACATGATCTTGGAATTCAAATTTCGAACTCACTCTCCTGGACAATTCACACATCTTCTAAGATTAAGAAATTCGCATCTACATTATATTTACTAAATCGGCCATCCCAAATTCTTCAAATAGTAACATAAAATTAATACTCTTTAAATCATATTGTCTTTCTAGTTTCTGTTATGGTTCTCAATGCTGGTCTCTCAATCGCACTTCTGCAATTAAAATTGATCGTATCTTGTATCGCGCTCTCAAATGGATATTTTCGTCTCGAAATTCTTACTTACATCTACTTAATTCAAAACTCCTTCCAATATCACTTTATCTAAAATTTCTTGACTTAATATTTCTCAATAAACTTCTCATAGGACGGTATGATTTTGATATTTTTGATTTTATTAAGTTCTCTTCTTCAGTGTGTGGCAATAGATCCTCTTCTAATCTTACGTTTCATCTTCCCAGAATTCACAAATCTATTTCCACTGCCAATTTCTCCTGCTAATTTTATAATCCAACATTTTGACATAGATCTATGGTCTCTTCCTTCTAATTTCAAGCTACAACTCTTATCTTATTTCCAAAGCTCTATATCTATTCATGGAATATCTTTTAAATGTGACTCCTTTCCTTTTTGTAAATGTTTTTCCTGTCATTCATCTAATTAATCAACACTCTTTTGTAAAATTTTTAATTATTTTTTTTATACCTACTTTGAATGGTAAAATTCAATTTTATTATTATTATTATTATTAATAATGAGAAAAACGTGCAAGCAATCGGGAGTTAATAGCACTCAATGCCATAGTCTTGGGCAGAGATTGCAAATATTGCAAACCATCTATTGCTTGGGTGAAAAAAGTTTTTTTTTGTAATAAAATTATACGTATATTTGTAAATTGCAAGCTTCTCAGAAATTTTTCAACATTTGATGCTTTCCTAAAAAATATGTAAATGTTCATAGATTACAAACCACCTCGAAATTTTACTCCTCAAGGATTTGCGGAGTCTTTCAAAAAAAGTTGGTGCTATCGCGTTTAGACCCGAATTGATTACTAGTGATAAGATAAATTTAAAGGGTTCCTAAAAAAACGAAATGATCATTGAAAAATAGTTACTATTTTAAAATAATTTCGGGCAGGAAAATTTTTTACACTTCATTGAATGGCAGTGCATTAAAAAATATGTGCCAATAACCTATATTTCTAAATTTCCTAATATGCTTAGAGTAATTGTTCTCAAATGTACACAAAATTTCTTGTATTTATGATGTTGTATTGATCACTTTTCGAGTCGAGATGATTTATAGACGATTTTCTTGATTCAAGATCATATTATATTGTCTTCTTCTATTAATGATATTATTGATCATTTTGAGTCTACATCTGCACATAGATTAAAATTCTTCTTCAAATGTACAATATATGTTAAAAACATTATTGAAGCTATTTAATTGGAATACAGATAATTAAAAAATAGTTATTGAACCAAGAGGCAAATACAAATTTTACTAATTTTATATACAGTACTGGAAAAGAAAATTCGGCCACTCATGATTTGTGATAAATATTTCTAAGAAATAGAAATGGACTCCAAGAATGTCATAGTTATTTTTTAATTAGATTTGGGGTTGCAGAATAAGGAATTCATCAATGTTGAGACATAATTATCACTGTTTACTTTAAATCTCAAGGAGAAATACTACAATACTTATAGTTAGCTAATCTTTTCTTGAAAAAATATATTCGGCCACTTCAGTCCAAATCAGAGAATCTGTAAAGTATGTAAAAATGGAATTGAGCTTAAAATGTTGACTCATTTAAAATTTATATTGAAAAAAACATCATATCATATGACGAGACGTCTCTTGAAATAACAAATATGAGCCTCATCTTGAGTGGCCAGACCTTTATTATATTATTATATGAAAATTTGTGTCTTTTTGAAATTGCTTTAGAAAATATTTTAGCAAAATCTTAAAAATTTACGCACGCATTATTGAAAAATGCTATATTTGTTCATTTGGTTATTTATGTGAAGTATTATAGTATCTGAAATTTTGATTGCTGAAGCAGGCCATAGATCATTCTCAAGTGTAACTTAAGCATGTCATTACCTCTGAAACCTCCCTTAGAAATGAAGAACTGATAATGTCAAGAGCCCATCAAGTGAAGAAATTTAGTAACAGGTAAATAATTGATTTTGTGGATATAGTTTGAAATTTCCTCCAATGTGGTTCAAGTTCCCTTCACTTCAATTTTATAGCATAAATAACTTTCGGTATAAAGTGAATATTTTCCTATAAATTTATGTGTAACAAATGACTTCGCATAATATGCATGCAATGCACTTTCTTAGTCCTTACTGAATTGCTTGCTTACTGAATATTCATCATGTTATTTATAACATAATTTTTATAAAAACATATCAAAGTGGTTGTTTGGGATCAAGTTTTATTCCACAATCAACTCACTAGTACTTGCACATTCAAATGCAGACAAATTCTATTAATGTGCACGCTTATGTTAGGTCTGAAATCAGGGTTGCCATGAACTGAATGTATTTAATCCATATCCAATGCAATCCAAGAAAATTGAATGGATCTATAAAGGAGAGAAACAGAAAATATCACATACCTCTCAACATCATCCTAAGGTGTCCGTCCGTCCCCTGAATGAAATGCTTTACAAAGTATTGGAATACCAGCCCAAAATATCCATATACTTCTCAAAAAGTTCATAGTAATTTCATTTGGGTCCAAAGTTTACAGGGTATACTTCGAGTATGAATAATCGAGGAAGGAATAATTTTTTACAGATAAAAAATGGAAAATAATTTTATTTGGAGTTGCCTAACTTTCTTACTTAACAAACAAAAAGTAATTTTTATAAAAGAAATTATTGTTTAAACAGAAACCAGAGTATTTAGTTCATCATTTTACCTCTAGTTGAAGAATTATAAAAGTGTTTGCATTAAAGAAACAATTTTTTAAGCCACATTCTTTACTTAGATGGAATTCAAGCATAAAATTTTATAATATTTAAATTTTACCTTCCAAGCCTTCATCTCGAACTCTATCTTTACTTTAATCAACGAATCATGTTGCAGACCTTCATCACTTAATGCACAATTAGTCATTGATTCTATTTTGTTAAATTTCAAGCTAATGATAGTACTAAATTAATTTTTGTGTTCTCAAATGTAATTTTTTGAACAAATAACTGGTAGGAGTACCTTCAAAAACTTGTTGTTTTGAGGTATTTTAGTGAGGGAAATATAATTTTAATGCTAACGTTTGACATGGTCTTCATCTATTTCTACTGGCATGCTCAACCAGTACCTGAAATTCGACAATAAATTTGTATTGGAAATTCAACCTAGAGTGTCTCCCCGTCAGGTTTTCAATATGTATTTTTACTAATTAAGAATTTCTGTTAAAAATTAAGAAATTTTAAGGCCGTGAAATGCATTTCCTGGCATCGAATTTTGCAATGTTTTCTAAATTTTTGTGTGGCGGTGCCTCGATCTGGTCATTCATGTAATCATGATTGAGATAACCCTGTCAGAAAATCCTGCTTACATCTCTTCTTATCAGTATATATTTACTAGAACCATGATCTATTGGCTTATGCAGTGCTTCAGAAGCAAGAGCAGCTGGTTAGTAAGTTAATAAAATGTGTTAGATAGCCACTTATCATATTCTTAAAATGAAAAATAGTAGTTGGAAATAACAGATAATGTGCTTGTGTATAATCAATTTAAGCAATTTAGGTTTTGTAAGCATGCTATAATCTAAAAAGCTAAGGATACCGGGTCTCGGTATAATGTTTAAGTCAGTAAGCCCTACCGATCCCTACGTTTAAATAAATGTAATACTGCAACTGCTCAGAATGTAATATAGCTCTACTTAGGTAACACAGACCCACACGGCTTCTGGCCGACACAAAGACAATTCTTCTTCTTTGTCAATCGGATCAAAATTCGGAGATGACATTATTGTTCTTAACTGCTGCTTTGTTTGTATATTATTTTCTATCTTAACAATTGTCAAATTAATTTTGTTCAGCTCGCATGCAAAAATACAATGTAATACAGACCCTAATGGCAAGGAACCTGTATTTGCTAACATGCTTATCAAATTATAATACACTCTACTTTAATTCGATTTGCAGAAGTTATTCTCAGGCTATTGCAATAAATACAGAAATGCTTGATTAAGTATGATATTACAAATACAAAAATATATATATATATAAGTCAGAAGTTATCGCACAGTAGGTCACGAATTAATGACAATTTTCTAACTTGTGATTCTATCAGATATTAAGTCCGCAGTTATGAGCTTGAAAACTATTTTGAAGAAGCCTCACATATTTCTTAAAATTCCAAAGTGTAATTAGAGTTAAGGTTTCCGGTGTTTTTAGTTAAAAAATATAATATTTTAAAAATTTACAAGTAGAATTAGTGAACCACAATACAGTGTAACAATGATTTTTCAATTTGTATTTAAAATACTTTGTTCTTTATAAATTACAATGCTTATATAGGCTTTTAAGATAAACTGTTTAATACAATTTTAATAGTATTTTGTAAATCAGGGAGAAGTATTATTATTATCATTATTTGATATCCTCAAAACTCCTACCAGCAATCAAGTGCTGTTTAAAAAAAGGAATAACATTCACGCATATTGACACATATAATATGTGTTGTTCACACTATCAATGTCTTTCAATCCTTTTAACAGCGAATCAAAAGCGGTCAGATGTTAAAATCATTGATAAATATAATTGCAGCCTCAAGTACATCAACAAACCCCATTGACAGAGGGTGTTTTAACGTATCAATATTATTTTATATTTGGAATCATGAATATTCATTTATTATCGTGTGTTATTTCACAATTGTTTTGTGTTCTGTGCGCATTTATAACTTTTAATTTCTCACCCTTTATCATCTTCTAGAATTAAACTTTTTCATTTGGTACAATTTTCAAAAGACTTACAAAATACAAGGTATTATAACATCATATGATTTGTATAGTGATACAATTAGACGACTTGTTGCCATTGTCGGATCCAAAATTTTGGGATTCGATCCGGATCCGAAACTTCATGATGTGGATCCGAATATAAATAAGTATTCTAACAATAAATAAACATTCACTTAAAAAGTATTTGTTTCTTTTCAAATAAGAATAGAAAATATTAAGTGCTTCAACACTTTCTTAGGATCAAACATGGATATATACGATATACCGGAGAAGACAGGGTCAGGATTGGACCGAAGTATTGGAAAATTGGGACTACTTATGCAGTAATGCATGCAAATTTTCTTAAATATGGGTGAATCATTATAACTTAGAAGCAATACGTTGAAAAAATCAAAATTCAATTTTGAAATATTACAATAGAATCCAATGTCCTTCTATTACTATAATCTAATAGAGTCAATGATTATAAAATGGGCCGAAAATATCAATGATTTAAATTTGCCCAACCGGATTTCCGCTGGGTGTGGGCCTCCATTTTCGGGCAATGTCCATCTATGTTTAAAATAGATAGCTCCACTTTGATTATGAGTGGAAATTGATTATTTCTCTACCAGACCTCAAAAAAATTCATTTATTTGCTTATTTGCAAGTTTTGTAGTAATCTAGTGCCTAAAATTGCCGTCAAATATAATTATAATATATTTATAGAGTTTAAATAGTTGAGTTTCTTATGGAATTACCGCCTTATTAATTTTATTATGTCCAAATTCAAAAATCACGTCAAAAACCCACGGTACGTCCCTGCTAGTGTTTTGGGGGTCAATGAAATTTTCTTGGCCTTAGCTGTCCATATAAAATAAATTTTGACCTTATCCGGCCGTTAGACGTAAGCCTTTGGCAGCAGGCGACTAGTTGGCCTTAATGCTTTAGCCGTTGCCGACTAATTTTCAATGGAACGATTAAAACATCCTAATAGTTCGAAAAATTAAAGAAAATGGTCAAATCGGCTAAGTTTTAAAAACAAAAATACCAATAATAATCATGGCAATAAATTGTTCATCATAATGTTTAGAAATGAATCTTAGACGGGATTTGGCCGTAAAAACAAATCTTTGGCAGCAGCCGGCTGTTGGCCAACGGGCGGCTAAAGCCCATGCTACACGAACAACTTTTGTCGCCGATTTTTGATGGCAACGAAAATCGTTCGTGTAGCACCCCTCTTCCACGACTAAAATCGGGAGTAATTATCTAGACTAAAGTTGTTCGTTCGGTCCAACTAAAGTTGGCGACAAAAGTTGTATGTTCGGTCCAACAAAAATTGGACAATAAAAATTGTTCGTGTAGCACCCCTTTCGCCAACTTTAGTCGTGAAGTAATTAAATCGACAAAAGTTGTTCGTGTAGCAGGGTGCTCCGACCAACTTTTTGTCAGAGAAATAATTCTCCAACTTTCTAGTAATTATCACCTTCAAAGATAAACAATTTTAAGCGATAATTTCAATCATTTTCAGAGTTCCTTTCAGACTAAATTCAAATTTAGCTAAGTTTATAGAATTAATAATCATGATTGTATATTTTTATGTTAAAATAAACACATATCACTATGTAGGCATTTCTTTTGTACACTTGTGTTCAGCATTAAATTAAAACAATTAACTCATCCTTTCTAGTAAACAAAAACATTTGAACTTTGCGAGTTATAAAATAGTGATTAGATTGGGACTTCGATCACAGCGTAGCTTTGCGAACTCAAGTATTGTTTAAACAGTGAAGGCAATGACGATGTTTGGTTTAATTTCAAAGTAAACAGCATCATTCTTATTTCAATATTCGTGCACAGTGATAATCTGCATTCAAATGAAAATACGCATCGACACAGTTACATACCATTCTGTAGGACGCGATAGCTCAATAACAATCGTATTCGTATTTTATTTGTATCTATCCAGCGTCTGGCGTCGGTATGATCACTAAATATTACACTAAGTATGTATTAAATTGAATGTCATCTGCTTTTTAACATGAACTTGTTGAAATTTTAAAGTTTTGAACGGAAAATTCATTTTTAGCATTACAAATATTTCACTGACCTTCTTTGCATTTGAGCGATTTCTTGTGTTGACGTTCCCAATAAAGTGCAAAGCATTCTCGCGAAGAACAGTGGTATTGCTTATGATAATGACAGTCATTGTCAGCTTGATAGTGAATATCCCCGAATATTTTGTAAGATTTTAAGCTATATATATATATTAGAATTGAACTACTTATTGATAACGCATAATTATTAATCGCTTAAAAATACTAAAAAACTAATAAAAAATGTTATGTTGATCTGTAGGGATTTTTAATGTATAATTTAATTTCTTTATATGATAGTAAATGCATAACCGTAAATACTTCAATTATATACATACTTTATTATATATGTGATCTGGGAAGGGTTGAGGGTGTAGTCAAGGGAGTGCTCAAGAGATATTGGATTGTATTTGTTGATAAATTTAATTTGGTGAAGATATAATATAAAAATCAAGGGTTGACATTTATAGCAAAATGATTGCTTTGTACAACTTTTCTCAAATTACTGCTTTCTACTCCATGATCAGCTTAGTCTTGCCGTGTTGCTGCCTTTCACAAGGCTCTTCACCACAGTTGACAGTATGTAATTTTGTAGAAACATTATGATTTTGTTTTTTATTTTCATTTTCCAAATTTCAACTGTGTGGATTTCATGCATATCACTATCATTTTCATTGTTCACGACACATCTAGAAGCAACAAACAGCGATGCCTTAAAATTTACAACTTATTGGTATAGTTTATGAAATTTTGCAATGTTTCATTTTTCATTATATTGTTATTATATTGTTGTTTTTTCTCAAGACGTTGGCTATTAAAATGAGTACCTTCATAGTACTCGGAACATCCCAAATATCTAGAAATGCCATATTTAAATAAAATAAAATTTCACATCTCCATTTCTTGCCGAGTGTTACGAAATATACAACTACGTAAAAAGCTATTACCAAAAATATATAATTTTCATTTTCGCCCATATTGGTAACGTTGGTGTTATATTATACAAAATAAATAAATATATTTCAAATCTGCTGGAAAAATCTACATTTAGAAATATGAAGAAGTCTTCATTGATGGGAAAATAAATTGCAGAGTTGTGTCGCTAGATGGCGTTCTCGGTGTATACGTCTCATTTCTTGAAATTGTATGGGAGTGGGCACTGCCATCAGTGATATTGATTATTTTGAATGGAGGAATACTATTTGCTCTTTATCGTAGAAAATCGAATCCAAATGTGCAAAACTCAAATGAAGGGTAATTAGGTTATTCGTCTTTTCTGATGTAGTATTTCATACTAAATATATGTTAGTCAGATATTATATGCATGGATATGAATATATTATATAATATGTATATTTATAATAACTTTTGCGTGAAAAAACAAGCCTTTAATGTAAAGTTCCCAAT
Organism: Hofstenia miamia; assembly: GCA_900660155.1. Lineage (NCBI taxonomy): Eukaryota > Metazoa > Xenacoelomorpha > Acoela > Hofsteniidae > Hofstenia > Hofstenia miamia. The sequence continues at coordinate 130,637 of CABFPE010000789.1, forward strand.
TAATATTTATTCGCGAATTAATTCAGAGTGCAAGTTAACGCTTTGGTTTAAGGTCATGTTAAAGTAAAACATCATTTGTTAGCGGTGTTGTTTACAGTTGTATTTTCACATGTTAACGTATTGAATTTGGACAACTTTCCTAAGCTGTATAATATTCTTTTCTATACTTTAGAGGTATTGTGAAAGCCTTGGTTCTATCGTGTCTCTTACAAGTTGTATGCCCTACACCAAGATCTGTGATGTCTCTACTAATGAGATACAAGATTATTCACATCGAAACAGGACCATACGTTGTAGCTTTCACAGCCGCAATAATTACATCACATTCTATAAATTCTTTCCTATTTATGATGTCATGGTCTTTAATGAAGAAGCAATATAAAGACATTTTTTGCTTTTTTGTTAGCAAATGAAACTTTTCATTCTATTTTCAAATATGTATAGCTGGTGGATGTATATTTATTGATGTTATTAAATAAAGGTAAACAATGAACATTTTACATCAATACCAGTTTTAAGTAAAAAAAGTCATTTTTGATAATTTTGATTATTTTAGATACTAAAATTTTATTTTTTATGTGACAGTATTTAACGGGTGATGTTGCCCAAACTAAGTATTTTTAAGTTTACCTAAATCGTGATCAGTTCTACTAACCAATTAAATTTCGCACTTCGCTTACCATTGTTTACTTTTTAGTGAATTTTTTATTGATTTATTAAATATAGTAGGACTCTCATGCGCTAGTCTTAGTAAAAACACGCTGGCAGCTCTACTCTTCTCACACAGTGACTCTACATTATGACTTCAGAGGAATTACAATACAACCAATAGAAATTTTGTGTTGCTTTCCATTTATTTGGAAGGAAAGACATTGAATGTTGTGTAAATTATATGTTTTTAGCAGACTTCTCAAAGATTCGTTCACCGGAAATTGGTGCACGCTTTAGAATCTGCGGTTTTTTATGTTTTTTTATATAAAAAATAAAAAATTGGTAAATGTTATTTTTAAGTTACAATACCTTTATAATCAATCAAAAATGGAAAACAATGAACTTTTTCTGAAACTTCTAATGAAGGCTATCAATTATTTAAATATTGATAATATTTGAAAATAGCTAACTATGTAATCTTTGCAATTGTAGTTAATTAAATTATTTTTTAATCAGCCATGAACATCGTTGGATGTCTGGGGTTTGACCAAGACTAAAAATATCGTATTTTAGTACAATATATTAAGTCATCTAGTACCTTATATATATATATATATATAAATATATATAAATGTATATATACATATAAATATGTTTATGTTTTTTATTTGTATACATATATATATATATATATATATATATATATAAA